>JAAVUA010000332.1:0-57556 GCA_014898875.1 Fusarium miscanthi
GCATATTAGATGAAATTTGTAAACACTGTTTTCTTTACTTATCGTCATGTTAAACCGAAATATTTCCTTTAATGAGAATGAGTCTTATTCGAACCATTCAATGCCTTGGATTTGAGTCTGAAGCTTAATCAGGTCCAGAAGCCTGCTTGCCACTAATGCTGATAGCTTTGTTATGCTTAGCTGCGATGATCCAACCCCAAAGACTGAGGGGAGATGCAAGCAAAGAATTGGTAACCGGTGGCAATGTTACCAAAGTATAGAGCTTGATAAATCCAAATCTCTGCATCCATCACAGGCCCGTGTTATTCGTGGTTGACATTCAAAATATGAGCATCAAAGCAATCTCCAAGACAATCCGCAGTCTTCTTTAGGAAAGGGAGATATACGTTCTAAAACTTAGGGTGAAGATGATGTTTGAAGGGTATTTATCAGTTGATAACTCAACACAATTCGCTTTCTCTCGGTTTCTAGCGACCTCGACACCTTTGTTTGTTGTCAGGGTGTAACCCCCTCCCTGAATACGAACCCTTGTTGGAAAGCCTTGCTTTGCTTCGGCGTAGGGACAATCACGAACTTTGGGAACTAGTGGTGAGCGAGTGGCAAGAAAGAGACCAGAGAATGGACGGGTGTATGATAGACGAACTCTGAGCAGAGACGTTTCTAGTACATCGATATAGCTATCTGTGCCCAAGGTTAAAGGTCCCACAGACGTACTATTTCGACTCGCCATGGATGTCTCATGGTAGCCGGTACCGCGTTGATAAAAGAAATAGCTAAATTTAGGCTTCCGCTAGAGAATGTCTTGCCTGTCCTGATATCGTATTTTTGAGCTGTTGTCTGCCCGTCCGGTAGCCACAACCGTGATCTAGTATTCAAGACAGAAGATAACTAAAGACCAGCAAAGATAAGAACAAGCGGACTGGAGGGGCTGAGAGTCCACAATGGGAGAAAATCAAGCAGTTATTTGCATCGCTTGGTACTTCAGAAAGCCACGCCTTGTCTCTCGCCTGGTATTCCACTGGAACTCGGCCATATCGTATGAGATTTTGGTCTGGAGTAAGGGTAGTGCTGAAATGACACGAGGAAAGCAAGCTTTCAGATCGAGCCAGATATTCAGCTGAGAGTTTCTGCTGAGAGGGAGCCCCTCAAGTAGGCAGAGGGTTGGTTTTCATAGTGGCTCTCCACACCCAGCGCTGAAGCTACAACACATCTTGTCACCCCGGTATATCTCAGTATATCAAATAATTCATTTGTTAATGTCTATTTGCGATGGCGCAGAACCTGCCAACACATCGCGAAGAGGAGAGTTGCGCGTCGCCGTGACAGTAGCTTAGAGGCCTAGATTTAATGCGGCTGGAGCCTGTCGATTCAGATTTTCGTAAGAATTCACACGAAGTCTGAGCCTAATCTATTAGCGCTCCTGAGAGCACACCTTGTCCAAATGATTGGATTCTCTCGTCATGCGTCTGATTGGCGTCAATTTCTCAAGTGTCGGAACAGGAGGGGACGTCAAATTATCATGCCAATCAAAGTCGACAAAGCGGTAATCTGTGGTATGGTCTTGGTCCTGAAGCTGAAAGCTTTATGCGTAGACCTCGATTTTGATTCGTCAAAGGGCATCTGCTTGCTAATATCTACATCCTTATGTGCCATGCGAAAGGCATTACTGCGTTGCCACATTTGACTTTTCACTAATGTTGTTCGAAAGTATAAAGTTAAAGCATGCGTTGGAAGGCGATGTGAAGGAGGCTATGAACATATTGCCTTTTAAAACCCAAAGTTAACTGGGCATTTTCAGCGTATTGGCTTGATATATCTCGCTGAGATGTCATAAGCTTTCAGCATCAATCAATCGAAAGCGATGTGAAGCTTATTCCAGCCAACTGGGATTGACGGTTACCGAAACCTGTTCTGACTTTATGTATTCCAGTAAGTAGTGGCAAAGTAACACCTGTTCACGAGTTCACGGCAGAGAAAAAGATGGTGAGACTATCCTACCAACCATGCATGCATGCTAATTAGTCTAGGTGATGATGCCAAATATTGAGATGCTTTTTCCTTTGATCCCGCTCAGATAGTCAGATAAGAGGCCACTGGAGGCAAAAAAGTTCAGAACCTTATTATAGATACTAAGAAGACTGGGAGCATATCTATTGGGCTATGTACTAGTTATGTTAAACTTCTTGCTTCAAAGCTAGAAGCTCGATCAATTTGACCGGGGTCCCTATCAAGTGGCTGATTAGCTTTACTCTGTCATCTATTTAAGTCCTCCCCTCCCCTCTACGAAACCGACTTCTGCAAAAGTTCAACCCAGCTTTCTGTACATCACCAACCTGTTCTTTCAAATTTCAACTTTACTTCTCATTCATCACCATGAATACTGAACGCCAACTGGGAGCGTGGTGCAAATTTCACTTCGAAACTGGGACGATCCGCATCCCTAGCACTTTCATCATAGACACCGGAGTCCGTTCCCTATTCAAAGAAAAAGATGAGTACGAGATGAAAGATGTCGACGTATCGACTGGGAAAGTATTTGTACAGTACATACTGAACCACAAATATGCCGTCGACTACGAGACCGCAGCCCGAGACCAGAGAATGGCTTTGAGAGAGTATATGATAGCACTAAAGGCCTGGGCTATCGGACGTCGATATAGCCTCTATGGTCTGGTTGTCCTAGCCAGAGAACATGCCGTCAACTTGTCTAAGCTTGTGAACCCTATATGGGTACTAGAGGCAACCGTCGACACCCCCTTGGCGATGGAGCACATCACCGGTATCATCCACCGAATCGACGACTTCACTTCGGATGTCTTGATGACTACAACAAGGCGACTGGCGACTGGCACTCTCTTGCACATGCGGCCGCCAGCTACAGTTGGCAGGCTGTGGGTGATGCTTCAGTTTATGCTGAAGGCCCAGGGGCCGGCCCTCCGACGAGGCCAGCGTATGGTTGCCGAGACACTTCCAAACCTTCTGCCTGGTATGGAAGAATACCTGCAGTACCTTCAACACTTGATGCGAGAAAGGGAGGACACAGGTCCTGGAGATGATATCCCTTTCGAGGACGATGTTGTTCAGCACTTCAACACTCCCTTCGATCACTTCATTGTTAGTGAAAAGAGCAAGTGTGGAAAGATCATGCGAGCAATGGTAGGGAGCATCAACAGTAGCCAAAGCACCGGTACCAGAAACAAGGAGAAACCGCCCAAAGGGAAAAGCGGATTCTTCCCTTCATTCCTCTTTATGATAGATGTACAACTCCCCTACAAGCTTACGGCTCCCAACATCTCGACTTCGGATGACAGCACATGCAACTGGGAGTCCTTCCACACCGTCTCACATTTGGGAGTGAGATAGGAGGTACAGGATGAGTGTCTTCATCGGACAACACTCATGCCTTCTTTTGGTCCGACTACTACATCACACACACTTACACACCTCTCCGCCAATCTTTTTGTACATCTTACGACTCAGCATGGAACCTGAAACCAGAAGTTAAAGAGGGGCCAGTATCTTCCCGAAGTTTTGACTCTTGTCCACTACCACATGAGAAGTCGCATGCACCAACCCAGTCATGACAAAAGCAACGCCCCCCCCTTTATAATTCCAGGAGACAGACCCCGCACATGAAGAAACACTATGTTTCAGTACACATTGTTGGAAATATTTTGCCTATCCTTCGTGTACTGGCTATTAACTCATTAGAGATGAATTGCATAGCAAATGATTTTATAGGTATCAATGCTGGCGTTGTTTACTACCGTGTTAGATATGAGCATAATGATATACATGACTGGACACCTAAAATCCCAATTTTATGACACCTTGAAATGATCTTGAAGTGCTCGGCCCGACTCGGAATACTAGATTTGTCATTCCGTCATCTCGAGTGAAGTCTCCGACCAGCTGAATGAACGTTCAAGAGAACATACTCAGCCTGTTCCCTGTGTGAGGCTGTGTTATGGCGCCAGCACTGCCAGACAGAGTTGACCAGCCTTCTCATACTCACTTTCCTACCGGAACTCCACCAACGCTAGGGCCAGTTGCTGAGAACATGAAGGCTCCCCATCTCTGCCTCTCCCATTCCCGCATCTCTTCTTGCTTCCATCTTGGCTTTTCTTCGCACGGCGCGCTTCTTGATCTGAACCGACGACCAGCTCGATGCAGAATGGCTGGATATAACGAGGATAGACCGACAAAATCGTGAGTATCTGCCTATCTGAACTGGAAATCTTTTGACGGGCGAGCAGGCCTTATGCGAGTGGTACCTGTGCTGTTTACTTCGCAAGCAAGGGGCCTCTGCACATCCCCCACTCACTCCTCAATGGGAATTTGAAGCGAGATGCAACTTTCAGAGATGACGACTCGTCTCATCCTTCGTCCGAGTTGAGGCTGGACAGCATTATGCTCGATGCAGGTCATGTCATCATTCACTATCTTGTCACAGGTACCTACCAGTGCCTCCAGCTGCAGGAGGAAGAACACGATGAGAAGATTTCAGCTGAACTCGCGACTGCTATTCGGGTCTATGTCGCCACCGGTATTCTGGGCTTGCCTCAACTCCGCGAAATGACTCGAGCGGAGATAGTTCGTCTGGGCGATCAGCTCAGTCTGCCTGTCTTGATCACGGTCATGGAAGCGGCTGTCTTGTCCTTTGATTCGCATCCCGGAATCGCCGCCTATGTCGAATCACGAGTTCTATCGTTTGATCAACACGCTATTCCTGACGGTGATACCGGTGCCGACATCGCACTGGATATGATGGGAGTTTCCAACTCTCTAAGCAAGGTCCTTCTCCGGAGTATCATCCTTTCAAAGGCTTCAGAAAGTCGCCAGAAAAAGGACCCGAACTATCAGCTCACCACCTCGGGATATCCTGCTGTCGTGTTGCGCCCAGCTGAGGCTGCCATGAAGCAAGCTGAGGAGCAAGCAGAGAAGAGTCTTGAAAAGGAAGTTGCTTGAGAAGCGGAAGAGCTTGCACTGGCTCGAGAGGCGGAGGAACTGCGACACCTCCAGCGAAAGCGGTCAAAGGGAAAGAAATTCAAACGCAAGGAGCAGAGTCGCTGCGATATCCTTGTTCGTAAAAAGGCCAACCGGAGACTTCGAGAGCAAGAGGCTCGCGAAGTTGAAGTCTATGAGGTACAGCCCGCTGAGGAACACCCTACTAGCTACAGCAAGGCGCGCACTGGAAGGGATGATGACAAGAGCAATCAGTTCTATTATTCAATCTGTAAGTTTTACGGCCAGCTCTCTCTGCTCCTCCCAAGTTGCAAATATTAACAGCCGTAGTTTACAGCCCCGACGCCAACCGCACTGGAACTGTGGACCAAATTCCCGAACCCAAGACTTTGAAGCGACCTAACGAATACGACAATGAGCCCGACAGCGATCGAAGCTTGATCCCTCAGTTCACACCTGGCTCCAGCCAGGGTTCATCAGTACACAAAGCATCGGCTTGGTGGTAATAGGGCCTCCAGGAAACGCAGGATTGCGGAAGGAATGGAAAACCCAAGAACAATGGGGTTACATATATAGGTCTGTAGGCTGCCATGGAGGGTATGAAAGACTTACTCGGAATAAATCGGGTCTCCCCTCTTTCACAGCTCGCTTGCTGTCATAACTGTCGTGAGGCTGCTCCGCCTGGCCATTGCTCCGTGTAAAGCACGTGACTCGTGCCGAACCACTTGCACAAGCCTCAGCGAGAACAAACAAATACATCACGTCAAGGCATAAGAGAGAGAGAGCATAGAAAAATCGAACAATAAAGCCTTTCAGAAGGACAAGACAATCTTCCGCGGTCTTGATTTAATTGTGTTGTGATTTTGCTGCTGAGGATGTGGCAGTGACGTTGATTCAATTACTCATCTAGTGGATCTGTCAAGCTACAATACCGATTGCGACACGTGACCACCGTCTTCCACAGGTCAACACCCAGGTATCAAAATATACAACTTGCACTTCATGACTAAAGGTACAGAAACAGGAGAATAATGATCAGGTAGATTTAAAAGCGTAGTACCCCTGGAATGACGCTGTTGAGCCTGGACAGGCTTATCGCAAGGTGGCGCACAATCTTTGCACAAAGACTACTCAACAGACGGGTTTGTGCGAAAGGGGGTTGCCAGTAAGCGAGCAAAAAGCATGATGATTCATGTCTATTGCCTCAAATAAAGGCATGACTCATAACGGGACCTATCGTGTGATGCGAGAACTGTAATTGTACGCTCATAACCTTATTGGGTACCGCCTGAATCTTACTTTCACAGACTCACTTAACTTCGAGTGGTCAAAGGGTTCCCAAAGCTTATACAGCCAGGCTTTTGAAAAAGTAAAGCCAATGAGATGGCTAGCTTTATCGCATGGTGTGGTGGTTCATCATTTGCTCTCTTAGGTTGAACATCAATGTGAGTTGGAGATCACGTAATGATGAGAAAGGTAGCCAATGGCGTAATAGAACTTCGAAAGTCAAACAGTAAAGGAACAGTTGAAATATCAAAATCTACATATTTATGCCATGCCTTGCCCCGTCTAAAAGCAGGGTCTCTTCTCATCTCATCTCATCTACATCAAGTCATACCACGTTAACAATCTTGCCCACGACACGACAACACCAAGTTTACTTAATCATGGCAACGTCGACATCTGCGAGCTGGTGGAGCGGTGCAAGTCACCTAGTCGCCATCGAATTCCAGGGACGACTACCATACCATGTCGAATTGACTAAGCTCGAGAAGTACCCTCAGCTTTACACGAGGGTCACTTCTCCCGCGCCATACTACCTTTACGGCCATGTCCACAATGGCATGGACTATTCCTACCAACGGCATCTAGGACCTTTGTACCTCGACTTGCGCACTGTGACCCAAGGTGCTGGACACATGATGTGGGAATACCTGTCAGCTGGAAGGTTTACTCTGCTCCGCGGCAACCCCCCTGACAAGGAGCAAGAAGAATACTTCAAAAGCATTGTACAAGTACACTCTGTGGCAGTAGAGTTTGGCATCGAGGGCCTTAAGTCGGACTCAGAGAAGGAGATTGTCCGCAAAGCTCAGGAAATGGGCCTGATGGAGCTTATCAAGCTTCTTGAGGAAGCGAACTACCGTTCTGATTCATTCCCAAAGTTTTCCGAGTACTTGGAGAGTCGCCTGGTTGGTTCCGCTTTGGATTACGGTGAGGGAGACAGCCAAAGGGCCTTGACCGAGCTAGAGACCCAGCCATCACTGTCAGTGGCTCAGATGCTCTTGAAAACAATCACGGAGATTAGCAACGCCGGGTGCAGGTCGGACAAGCAGCAACCCATGCTGTCTGAGGTCTATAAGTGGAAGATTACCGAGACAATGGCTGCTTCAGAGGTGCTTGGCATGTCAGAGTCGAAGGATCCTAAAACTATGTGGGTGAAGCCGAAGATTGGGATCGCGGGAGCCAGCCTGGCAGTCGGTAGCCGGTTCTTCGGTCCCACAGCCAAGCAGCAGGACAGAAGCGATATGAAAGACCATCTCGGAAAGCCAGGGCTACGAGTGAACGTGCCCGAGCCAACTTTCTATTCTCCCAGCGAGCCCGCGTTTATCCCGCCTTCGCTGTTTCTTCCTTCTCTGGCTTATGGACGCGAAAGCCCTGTAACTGTGATACCTCAGCCATTGGGAGATGCACCAAGACACCTCCGATATACTGAACCTTCCACCACTTCTCGCCGGGAAAAGACACTATCAGAGATGGAAAGGGAATGGCAGATGGAGGTCATGCGTCAAGAGACGAAGCTTCGACAGCCCAGCCATCTAGTTCGAGAGCGAATGACCAACATGGGGTTTCAGGAGCCTGAGTCGCAGACGGAACATGATACACTAAGTAAGAACCCGCTTCTGAGCCCTTCGACTACACCAATTGGTTCCTCACCGGAAACAGCTATGGACACCGAGGAGGATACTACAGATGAGGCTACAAAAGCTTGCGATCAACCAGTGGCCCTAATCGGATCTGAATTGAACTTGACTGAGTACAATGAACCCTCCTTTGATGAGCTTTTCCAGTTTGCTCCATCTTCTCCGGATACCTTGGAAGATGAGCCTATTGAGGTTGAAGGTAACATCGGTGGGGATGTAGGCCTATGTTAATATAACTGCACTCCTTGGACTTTGTCCGAGATATGTGCTGAGGAAGATGCATGCATGGATGGAATTGGATTGATGGAAAAGGTGGAATCGGAACACACCCTGGTTTGGAGGCTTTGTTTTATGTTATTGTTACTTTCTGTCAGAATCGCCCACGACTTGTACTAGTGGCTGTTGTAAGTGTCGATATTTTATGTCTTGGATTACTTGCGAAGGTCTTACTTTGTTCAAGGTACAATAGTGGTGGATATCCTGAAAATATAATACACAAAATACAATGCACAAGAGTCTTGGATAAGCATTGAGGTGATGAGCCTTGACTTTTCAAGATTAATCGAGCCAAGGGGGAAAACATAAACACAAAAGATGATGCATCGTGGGATTTGTAGGAATAAGTTCTCTGTAGTGATATGAGCTCTCAGCTACAAGCCTCTGCTGCAAAAAACACATCTAGCTCACAACTTACAAACATTATACCAAAATGGCTGACTACTTACTACAGCGTGAAGATGAATGTAGGATGAGCAACCGTGGTGAAGCCTATTCTCTCAATTATGTCAAACGTCATCGAGAGTCTTGATAAGGAAAGGAAAGGTTTCGGGAAAGCTTACTTGCCCTCAGAGATCCATCATTGATTTCTGGCACCTGTGGCTCCGATGAACACCTGATTGGTCTCTGACCCCATTGCTGAATCGACAAGATTGGGGGGTGTCGAAGTTTGACGCCTCAACGCAATGGAAAATAACACAGGCTTTTGGCCCCGCAAGATATCAAGTCTGCTAGAAAGGTCAGGGCTTTCATTTAGTGGGAATTTGAGTTTTAAATCATCAAATGTTGTTTATTCTCTCAGCGTCTTGTTGGGTATAAGGATAAAGCATGTGGCCATGGACAATTGTGGTCAACACACTCTGGATATGATTGGCTGTTCATAGCACTTTAAGTAAGAGATACTCTTATTGTCAAAATAAAGTGAATTTTCTAACCCTAGGACTGACTCATAAACTCAATACCGCCACCACCTGCGCATTTCCCCAAACCTTTTTCCAGTCAACCTCTTGACAATCTGGGGATTTATGGTGTTAAGCTAGCCCATATTGGTTAAGTGATCAGAGCAACTTATATGCCTTTAAAGTCAGCCAAAGAGTTATAATTTAGGTCTCCCTTAGATTAGCCTTATACTGTAGCAATTGGTCAGACATTTTGGTATACTGTCTTAGTTCTTAGCTAGATATGTTATTTGCAGTAGAGACTTTTGGCTGAGAGAGCTTAAATCAGCAGACAGAACTTAGTAAGAGATACTCTCTATTACGTAGGTGGTGTCTTGTCCTTCTAACCCCGTGTCACACATATAAATTCAAGCGCCTCGGCCAGTGCCCTCACAAATCTCTTCTCTTCATCATTATCTCCTCCTCCTTCTCACCTCAATGGGTAATAATCCGAGCACCATGTCTGAAGATATGAATTTTCCGTTCTACGTGTCGTAAGTATGTTCGACTGACATGCATCTTTGTAAACTAACAAACAGCTAGGCCCTACGCGGATGTCTTTGTCCAGGTTCTGTTGACAGGAAATTCGACTACCAAAATCCACAAAGGGGTCGTCCCAGCCAAGGTACTACTAAGCAAACGTATGCAGAGACCTGCACCCGGATCGGATATGCCGATACTGGATATGCAGGACTTTGCGTGCGACACCGCCCACTTCATCATCCATTTCTTTTACACCAGGCAGTATGATCGCATCAGACCTTTGGACGTCCCTAGAGGTTTATCGAAAGGCTATGAGCTCAAAGTGTCACTGCAAGTCATTGAAGCTGCTAGAAAGTTGGAATTGCCTGCCTTGGTAGACCTGGCCCAGAAGCAATGCGCGCGTCTCTGTCAAGAATTGGATCTCTTGAATCTCGTTGCCATCTTGGGGAAGTTGGATTTCGACTACGCGGATTTCCCAGACATTAAGCACCATATCGCATATCACCTTGAAAAGGTGCTTGCGAACCCTCACAGTCAACCTACGACTGACCTTCTGAGTCGGGCTACCACAAACAGCATCACAGACATGCTTGTTCGACAATTGGTCATGACGGCCCGAGGGGAGCAGACAAATGAGGCCAAAGCAAAGCCTGTACCAAAGAATAAATTCCCAGGCGTGCTCGTCTGTGAACCAAGACCATGCGCCCCGTCGGAGGCTCCTGTCATTGCAAAACCTGAAATGCCGAAATTGTCGCAAGAGCGTCAAAGCAAACAGGTTCAGCCAATGCTTAAGACAATGGAGTCTGATGGCAAAGGGAAGGGACGAGATGACTCCGAGCCGGCAAAAAGAGCCTTGAAGGTTCCTCTGCCAACAGCTTCTAACCGAGGCTCTTGTCTTGCAAAGGGGCAAGAGGAAGCTAATTCTGGGGCTTCAAGGTTGAGAGAGGGACCTAGTCCATCCCCGAACCCCTCCAGCTGGGTCGGAACGGTTCCTAGCGATAAAAATGAGTCAAAAGCCCCTCAACATGGAGGTTCCTTGTCAAAACCAGGTAAGTGAATGCGTAGACCCTCTGATCCTGCTACAAATTGCCAACAACATGCTGATGGTTTACCAGCCGAGGTAGTCTCAACCTATAACACCAGTTGGAACAAAATGATGGACGAGAGATTGAAGGTT
Organism: Fusarium miscanthi; assembly: GCA_014898875.1. Lineage (NCBI taxonomy): Eukaryota > Fungi > Ascomycota > Sordariomycetes > Hypocreales > Nectriaceae > Fusarium > Fusarium miscanthi. The sequence goes on from JAAVUA010000332.1 coordinate 10,761, forward strand.
GTGGAGGCTAAAATGGAGGCCAAAAGATCGGAGTCTACCCGTATTGGTTCAGAAAGTCCAGGGGTAACCATCAGCCCCGAGCCTCATCCTAAGACGGCACCAGGCCCGAGTAAGCCCACGGTATTTGGAGATTCCATCGCAAAGATGAAGGATTTTATTGGTAAGTGAATACATGACTCAATAGACGCCACTATGGGGTTTTTGTCGCTAACTAATGGTTCAGTGGTCGAGTCAAATTCGGCTGTTGACTGGGAGGTACCCGATATCTTGGCCCGGAAATGCGAAACACCAGAGAGTGAACTACAAGGTCCTACTCCTGTTGATTCAGACAGCGAGGGGGTACTTGTCGAGTCGGAGCTTTAATCCGCAAGGGCACCAAGTTCGGCCAGTTCAGGTAATTCAACAAACATGATGCGTCTTTCCTTGCTGTGATGGACGTTGCATATACTGGTCAGAAGGAGATCCTAGGGGTTTCAGCATGATTCCAAGCAAATGCAGCCCATTACAGTGTAAATAAACAGGTCTTTACCATTAAGTTAGTTTGCAGATTGGAAAAAAATACACTATATTGCTCTACCTTGATACCATTCATTAAACATTGTGAAATGAGATGTCGAGAGCGTGTACTTAAGAGACAATATTCGTTAAGCAAAGACTTGTTGCCCTTTTTTTAGGCTGCCTTGTGTGTAGTTTGGGGAATGGCGAAGGTGAGGGCACCGCTTAGGTTATGCCGGCCAGGATCTTCGGGCCTCTCAACTTGCCAATATCTCAACTGATCAACTGGCGTCATTGGGCTTTGTTCTTGTCTGTGAAGGCGATTTTTACCTCAGCCAGTTCTTGGACCAATTAAGTCGTTCTATCAAAGGCTAAGTAGGGCCAACAGTGGTAGGAACTTTGACCAAGTGGATAAAAGTCCAACACCAGGATTGGGTCAGTTGACGCCGTACATTTCACAATCATCTACTTGTCCCCAATTATACGCCTTCCGAGCCCAATTAGCGGACAGCATGGGCGCCACAGGACCAATCTACAGAGGTACAATACACCCTGCATGTTTGTCAGGGTGTTACCAGAGTCCCCATTTTGCCATAGATCTTTAAAGAAAAAATATATTTCATTAAAATAGGTATTTAAATAAAATAATAAAATAATAAAAAGACCATATAGTGTTTTGACATATATAAAAGATATATTTTTATATTTATTTAAATAAAGGATTAAAAACATAATATACAAGACAGGGGTCCCCTCCTATTTCGGCACAACCTGATGGGCGCTGCGGGAGGCCGACCAGGACACGTCATGGACACAGCACCCAACACGCCAAGAATTTTACCATTAGAAAATAATTCCCCTTCCCTCCCCCTCATTTTGTTTCTTTGGCATTCTTCTTCATTGCCCAGAATCAGACAAGTAGAAGTCATAGATCGATGCAATATGAATCCCCCGGAAACGTCGTACGTGCTCTGACCTACGAGGCAATTATTCGAGATACTAACATAGGGTCAAGCCAGTACACCGGGGACATGTGTAGCATCCTCTTCCAATCTCAAGGGCCCCTTATAATCCCTAGAACGATCCTCAAAAAATGCCCAAAACTGGCCGTACGACTGGACAGGAAGCACATCTTCTCCAAACCACTAGACACTGTCGATATTGAAGACTACCCATTATCAGTTGGACATATAATCATTAATTATCTGTTCACCGATAAATATGAGTGCCTCAAACCCCAAGGGCCAACCGAAGATGAGCGAAACTGCTCAGAGCTTGCCACAGCCTTTCGTGCTCATGCTGCCGCTGTCGATCTGGAGCTACCAGGTCTTCAACTCTTTGCATCTTCTGAGATGAGGAGACTGGAAGAGAAACTGAGTTTGGTCTTGATTACGCGGACCCTGAACGATACTGGTCTACCACTTAATCTGTATCCGAATATTACGGCAAACTTCGTCACATGCGTCATAAGACTATCAGCATCTCCCATGAAAGAATGTAAAGACGAAATGATAAACCAGCTTGGCGTTCCCGAGAATGTTGCTATGGTACTGGTGAAATGTTTCCTTCAGTCCAAAGGCATTAAATTCACTGAAAGCCACGCCAACGAGCCTGGCTTGAAGGATGAGAAGGCCACAGATACCAGCCAGCTTGCCCAGGAAGAGTGTGAGCTTCTGAAAATACTACAGACTGTCGATAAAGAAAAATCTCAGATATATCAATCGACTTTTGAGACCGGCGTTCGAGAGAAGATGGCTAGGGAAACAGTCACCAAGGCCATCCTTGAGACTTGGGAGGCTGGTGGTGGAAGCTTATCGTCTCTACAACACGCTCGTCTACAAGAGCTCCAAGACTTTTCTGTCAAGCTTTCCGAAGATCTGGATACTTGCAAAACGGACTTGGAAGCTTCAAAAAGGCGCTCGCAGCGGTTGGCAATAGAAGGAAAGGCCATTTTGGAGAGGCTAGCTCTAGAGCACGAGATACGAGGCATCCTTGGACGCCAAAAGCGACAAAATGGATTCTTATCTTTGAGTGACCGACTTCGATTGAGGGCTGCGCAGTCTCGTAGCAACGATCTCGTCCCGGAGGTTTCTGCTGATCCTGTGGTCGATCCGGATGGCAAAAGCCCCAAGCTGGTTAATCTAGAGCAGGAAGAGGAGGACCAGACTGATGATGGTGAGTGAGTGAGGTCAGCATACGGTAAGATCTAACATTGCTGCAGATGGTTCCACGACTCCGGTCCTCCCGGCGTGCTACGAAAGGGACCCTTACTCATCCGATGTGAAGTCAGTTAAAACTCTGGATGAACTTCTTGCATGCGTGCGTAATGATATGAGTAAGAACTGAATGGCGTCAGAGTGAAACTTACATAGCTAACACATATAATAGAGAATTCCAAGTTGGAGACTACAGATACGTCTGGGCAGAGTACGCCTAGTTCGACTTCAAGTACCGGCCGAGAGTTTTATGAGAATTATAGTCAGCCAAGTTGAAAGGCCAAAGATTTTAAATCAGTAAATTGCGACAAATCGTATTTTAGCTTGATTCTAAACCATTGTCTTGAAGATATGTCGAGATATAGCCAAATTTGAACTTCAAGCTTTGTTTACGTCCTCGAAAAGTGAGCAAGGTGCCAACTAAGACTCCAGCACGGTTCGGTCCGTCGCATCTTCTCCTAGACCAACCTCCCATAGTCTATAACGGCTGTTCAACTTATGAAATGCAATGTACCCGAGGAGGTGAGAGTTTAAGAGCTGAAGGCATGGCTCTCGGCCTCTAAGTACAAGTCGCACTGTATGAAACGGTTAGGCAATGTGATAATGAAGACGTGTGTATGCACTTACTTTGTTTTGTTTTAGTAGTTATCTCATCCACGATCTCCTCGAAGACGGATTGGGGGTCTTTATCTTCATACCATCCCCTGTTGTGGATGTAATTATGAGTCTCGCCAGCTTTTTCCTCTTTGTAAAATCTGTGAATCATCAATCTCAATTCGACAGTTGAGACGCGAAGGACAGTAAACTTACGACAATACGTCATTGGTCAAGCCAATCCACATGGAAATATCCGGTATCACCTCTAGGAAGAGTGAGATGTCGGGACAAAGTTCTTTCGGAAATGTGAACCAAGCATAAGCCTCCCCTACACCATCCTTGTCTCGAAGAAACCATGCCCAGCTTCGGCCAGCCTTGGTGCGCTCGATATTATGAAACTCCTTTCGGGCCTCGAGGGCATTGGAGTTGAGGAAATTGAGAGATGCAGTGACGATGAAGTTGGCAACAAGCGGATCCCAATACCTGAATGTCAGTTCCATAAGATCAGCCCAACCTTGAAGGAGGGGTATGGGCTGTTTTTCATCGGCACAAAACCTCTCTTGGAACATTGAGAACGCTTCAAGATACTCGGCGGCTTGGTCACCAAGAAGGAGCCCGAGTCAGGAGTAGATACCGATGTATAGTTGGACCTCGAATGGGTGATGAGGGAAGCAGACCTAAATCTTGTTAATTTTGGCGAATCGGCATCTCAGGTATTACATACAACTGGGTATACATATCCAACCTTGAACATCAGCCATGAATGGGTGCCCTCTTCATACGGAACACCTGTGTTGTCCGCGTATGTACGCATAGCCTTCCATAACGCCTCGTTGCTGGTAGTCTTGAGTGGAGAGTAACCAATCTCATCGGCGAAGGATGTGATCAGAGGTTGTTTGAGAGACCTCAAATCTTGGGGCTCAGGCTCATCCTGTCCTTTTGTCTTGCCCAATGCTGGCTCCCGAGGTACGGGCTGAGACCAACGGGAGCGGAGTGAACTCAAATTCGACCCCATGACCGGAAGAAGCAAGTTCAAGTGAAGCAAGATGTTGGGAGGGTTTGAAGTTTCTAGATGTCGTCCTAGTTTGGTTTGCAGGCTTTTAGGTATCTTTATCCATTGAGGGGAATATAGCTGCATCTCGCTATATATTTTCCAACATGGCTAAATCCTTTTCGTATTCTCTCAAAAAGATCCATCGCTCCAAAGCTTGAGACAAATGGAGTGACTTGTCTGATTTTTTTGAAGGATTTCTGCAACAAGATGGAGAACACCAAGGGTCCTGAACCAACTGCATAACAAAAGACCAACCACCCACAACCTCAGGTGGAGATGAGGCACGTCTTATCATACGGAAAACATGGTTATTTCGTAGCATTTGTCAAAAATAACTCGTTTATCCATCATTATGTGGCGGTAAACGCGGCACATACCAGCTGCGTAATAACAACTTGTCATGAGCTTAGGAGTTTCCACTTTGACCAAGCATGTTGAACAAATGAACGTCTTTAATAAGTGTAATCTCTCACATCCATCTCACCAAACCTTGGCTGATACCGATCCACATGACAGAGTGGCTAACAAGCATGGAACAGTGTAAAGCTACTCCTCAACATCTGGCTTCCGACCATAGACATATCGAACACGCATGTATCCATGAATTCTCTTATCCTTAAACGCCTTTCTCATGTTCATCAAGAATACCTGGTATTCCTCCTTGGGCCAGTTCATGATGTGATGCCAGACCATCATCGTATATCCTTAGAATGTTCAGTACTTCTAGCTCACCAGTTAAATAGAGCTCCACTTACCCTCAAGGTCGTTCTCGATCGAAGCCCGGAGGAACTGACCGACCTTTCGCATTTTCTCGTCTTTGGGCCATCCACCGATAGGAACCTGAATATTGTCAGCCTGACGTCTTGTCAGAAATCCAGATGGCTTGATACTTTGAAGTCAAAGCTCTGCACATCTACCAAACCGGCGTCGCGAAACAGCTGAACGTCGTTCTCAATATCAGTGAAGCTTCGTCCAAAGCCTTTGCTACTCTCAATAACCAGTCTATTCCAGGTCTGCAGGGCCTCAATATCGTCGATGGTTCCGTCGTCTGAATAAAAGGTTGGGTTGATCTCGCCGGACTCAACAAAACCACCTGGCTTACAGCAGTGAGAAGCCTCTTTGAATAGTGTTGCCCAATCAGTTATCGCGCCCATGAGGAAACGGAGGTGCACGAGATCGAAGTGATTCTCAGGCCAGCTCCAGTCCTTTGTTGCGTCTTCAAGCTCGAACTTCACGTTTGGTGGGACCCAGCTTGGTTGGATTGGAGATAGATCTGTTCCGATGGCCTCGGCGTTGGGATGTTCATCGGCAAAGTCACTAAATGGATCAGTATTATATAAACATCACACGGAGGTTCTTGGCGGGTGCATACATTGCCCAGATCCCTTCCAATGATCAGCCTTCATGTTATTCAACAGGGGCTAGATACATACCAGTTCCAGTACCAACATCAAGAACTCGCTTTAGCTTGTCAACATTACCGTGCGCCTTTCGATCAGTAGGAGGGCCACTAACTTGAATATCATCTTTCAAAGGAACGAGCGTCAGCTTTCCATCAAGTAGCAGCGTGAGAACATGATGCCTGTTTATGTCAGTACTTTCTGCGAATATGACGACGATCTTACGTTATATCAATTGAATCTCTCTGCTGCTCATCATTCGGTGTGAAATACTCCGTGTTATACCTCTCGCTATGAAAGGTTCGTCCTTGAAATTTGCGATATTCAAGGATGCTTGATGAGATGGAAGCAGTAGAACTTTCTCTGTTGATGGGGTTAGTTATGAATTAAAGGTCTTGCACGACACTGACGCATCATCTCCAAATGCTGAGTCGCTGGCATCTTCTTCAACCTCCTCCTGATGAACACGTTAATACCAGAAATGATGAATCCTCTTTCGCGCTTATTACCTGTGCGACAATAGGATCTTCAGTAGGAGAACCGCCGACTGAGATGTTCCGCTTGTTTATGCCATCGTGAGGGCTTCCGCCTGCGCTGTCAGTTCTCGGTGAAGCCATTTTCTCAACAGATCAAAGTTTGCAATTGAGGGGAAATTGAAATTGAAATTGAGAAGAGCAAAAACATCAGGTTATACCGGCTATTCCCTGTCATTGCCGCAGGATTCTACCGATCCAATCTAATCACTCATCTATGCCAGGATGTGACATTCTAGGTTTCCAGTGTCACTGTGTCACCCTCAACATGTACAGTAATTGCGGCCGTAGATTGACAGGGGTCGTATCATAATCTGCCCGCCCGCTATGCTTGGCGACTGTCAGGACGATGCCTATAGATCACAATGATAACAAATGATGCAAGGCCTTGATACCTTTTCATATCAGTAAATCTCTCATATTGTCATGTGATTAGATCAAAGAAGTATCCTCTAGTATCCTTTTCACAAATCATCATTATTACCTTCTTTTTCTGGACACTGTTGGTTGCATTTATCCACTGAATGACTGGGTTCGGGATATTTACAGCCAACGATTGGTTTGTTGGTTGATGCGCAAACGTTTCACATGCAGAACACTCTTCCCTAGTATATGTCGGACCATTATTTACAAGGAGCTGGCATTAATCACTTTGAAGCCGTTTGCTCGGCTATTATGATCGACCCATAATGTTAAAAAATCACGATGCCATTGAAGAGAACCCAACTCTGTGAATTCATAGACCGCAAGTTGCTCTACTAGCCTATGAACTCACCAAAACATCACAGCTATCACGTCCAGCTTCTCTCTTACACTACACTAGTGTGCCTTGGGCTATAATAACACCGTTATAATGTGGAGTGTACTATGGTCTGGAGGACTTTCTTCCTCTCTTCCTGAATGAGCCTGTTCAGACTATTGTGATTGTTTCTGATATGAACCGACATGTCGCGTCTGCATGCTTCGATACGAACCCCGACCCTGCCTCCCAGTTTCCAGCTCTGGTGAAAGTCCCATCATCATTCCTCTGCACCAGAAGACCATGTGTGTGAGGCTTTTTCGATGTTTCCAAAACTGCAAGGAGATACATGTTCTGTTGGGAGATCAGCCAGGCCTTGCTTTCACCTCTCTCCCATAAGTCCACAGTATCAGCGTTGATACCAAAAGTGTGCCTTTTCATAGTCTGTATGTCTTGATAGCCATCACGACCAGGTCTCCCTTCGGCCACGAAGTCTTCATCATTGGCGTCCTTGAGGATGAGTTCATCAGATGCTACCAGAGGTCCAGTCAACGTCAAAGAGGCAGACTTTACTTGGCCGAATTGATTATTTGGGTCAACCAATTCCACTGCAGCATCGACTACGTCGACTAAAACGGTTCCTTCAACGTCCAAGATATCGAATCTCACACGGCTATCCAAGCTGGCCCAACTCCAAGACGGTGCACGATAAACCTTGGGCCTTCCTAACTTCCCAACGGCAGACATCTCCCAAAGAAGACCTTGTGGCATGGTGCTGCGAAAGATTCCAGCACAGTAGTCGCTGCCAAACCACGGGATACAACGTCGGGCGACGGCGGCGAAAGCAACAAGTTTGTCTTCATCCGGATGACTAAGTTGACGATTCGTGTATGGGAACACAAGGTCGTAGTAGTAAGTGAAAAGATCTCCTTTTTCACGAACACTGAATGCATTTTGGGCCAAGCAGTCGAAACCGTACCATCTATCGTCGCTTACGCCTTCCGGTAGATATTCAGTGACGTTGGGATTTCTATCACACTCCCAGGAGATGCGGTCTGAACCAAAATGAAGGGTTCTGGGCGAAAGGAGCCGCTCTTGGAATACCCATGCCCTGTCACTAAGAGGGAGATATACTCTTGCCCAAGAGAAATCGTCAGCGGTAAATATTGCGCAGATATTCCAGAGGTTTGAATTTTCTGTGCTATCGTCTGTGTCGTGCTCGCTTTCGCTTGAACCTGTGGGCGGAGCGTAAAATGGAGTCCAGGCGTAACAGTCTTGTAGATACGTCGGATCTCTCGACCTGAAAGCACCTCCATGAGGGTTACCGGAGACGTCGATGGAAATATTCAAGTCGCAGTTGTGATAAACTCGATGCATATCCTCTGAATGTGAGAGCCAATCTTCATGGGAACCGCGGCCAGACTGTAGGATGCAAAGCGAGTCGATCCAGATGTAGGGAATACCAATTCGACGACAGGTCATAATTGCATCTGTAAAGCTGGCTGGGAGGTGCTGTAGCTGGATTTCGCTGCAAAGGTCGAATAAGTTGTCGGATGTTAACATGAAGAACTTGGGGTCTTCTCCCCAGCAGTGGCTCAATGCTGCATAACAGCCCTCTGGTCTCTCATCTTCCGAAATGATCAGTCTTGGGGACTGCTGTTCATCGCCAACATGAATGAGCCGCTTTGGATGCCAGTCGTCCTCTGAAGCAGATCCGCAATCATGCCTCCCTTTACAGGTCCGAAGCCACCTCCTAGCCAGCTGTGCAACATCCTCGTGGCCGGTATTATCGGGGATATCTCGCAACGAAGGGAATTCCGTTCTCACTCGCGTTGGCTCCGAGCCTCGATCAGCAGCAACAAGGTTGAGAAACTCTTCATAACCGGATGGAGGGTTTGATGAAGAAGACACATGGACAAAGATGCACCAGTCTGAGTAGATCTGGGGCTTGCCGTCGTCGACTGATGTCCTGCTGCCCGTCTCGTAGAATTCGATTTCCCAATGGAACTCCCATGAGTTCTCCCACCTAGCCTCATATTTTAGAGGTTTTAAATGCTCAGATGAAATCTTGCGGCTTAAGAAGTGACAGATTCTGCACCCATTCTTTGCAGCGGTGGCAAGACTCTTATAATCTTTGTGATGAGAACCTTGCTTGTCGTTAGTTTGAAACATGGACATGCATACTGCACACAACATCATGGTGATGATAATCAGCGTAGCTTCTGCAAAAGGGAGTCGCATGAGATTGAAAATATCTCATTATGCTGAGTATTGTAAGCTGACACGGGTGGGGTTGCTGGGAGGCTGAAATAGGTAATCCATGTCCGATTGAACTGCTATTGCATTGCATGTTGCCTTACTCATCCTAGTAACAGCTATATAAGATTTTCAGAATTTCCTTTTTTTATATTATGTTAAGAATATTTAAATAATTATAAGTCTTTTATATCCTAAGATTTGCTATTTGTATAGCCATTTATTTATTTATTTTCCCTTGTACTAAGTTTAGGCGCTACTGAACCTTGTAAAAACATCCAGTATCTCCCACTCAGATGATTTCTCGCTATCAGTTACCTATCAATGCCATATCCTTGCGATAAGGCTGGAGGATAAAATAAATGAAAGACTCGTCTGCTTACTCGTCTCAGTCAAATTGGCCGCTACTAAAAGGTCGAATCCCTCAGCTCAATTGGCATCAAGTCGAAGCCCCAAAACCGCACCAACACCAAACAGAAGCTAAGATCTTCGATCGTGTATCCACTCAGCTTGGACAGAATGAGACAATAGCACGGCAAATACCGAGGCCCAAAAACTCTGTTGGACACCGCTAAACCGATCGCGGATCCCGTCTCAGCCAACCACACGATAATTGACGTGATGAATGGGTCCCTTTGTCAGGGATGACGAACAGTATCGACGTCAGTTTCTCTTGACTCGTAGCTAAGATTTCACTTCTGCAAGCACTTACTCTGTAGTCTGCACTTATTTTCTGTCCTGCAATAAATCTCTCCTAGTTAAATCGTCTTAACCGTTCAAGTAACTGCCGATAGAATGCCTTCCAACAACGCTGCCTGGCTCGTCGCCGCAAAGACGTCACCTCTCGAGGTCAAGGAAGCGCCCCTCATCGAACCATCTTCAGGCCACATCCTCGTCAAAAACTCAGCCATAGCCATCAACCCCGTTGACATCGCCAACCAATACGTCGGCTTCTTCATCCAACCCTCTCAGTACCCCGTTATTCTCGGTGAAGATGTCGCGGGTACCGTTGAAGCCGTAGGCCCTGATGTCACCGCCTTCAAGCCCGGCGACAGAGTCCTGGGCTATGCGACTTCACTCGCCACCAAGGATAATGCGCACAGCGCATTCCAGGAGTACACCGTCATTCGCGCTGAGTGCGCTTCCAAAATTCCTGAGGGTCTGGCGTTTGAACAGGCTGCTGTTTTGCCGCTCTCGCTTGCTACAGCTGCGTGGTCGCTTTTTGGCGATGCGACGCTGGCCATGAGATATCCTAGTCTTGACCCTGCACCTACTGGGGAGACGGTCCTCATCTGGGGAGGGTCATCTAGTGTTGGTGGTTCAGCAGTTCAGCTTGCGAAAGCCGCTGGGTACGAGGTCATCACCACTGCATCTGCCAAGAACCACGACTATGTCAAGAGTCTCGGAGCAGACCACGTCTTCGAATACAAGTCTCCCCAAGTCACCAAGGACATCGCCTCTCTTCTCACCGGCAAGAAACTCGCCGGTGCATTTGACGCCAGCGGTTCAGAGGACGGCATGAGCAGCGCAAGTCAATCAATCGCTCACGCTGATGGTCTTCGCAAACTCATCTGCGTTCGATCTGTCTCCTCTGAAGTCGCGGGCGTCGAGGCCAAGACCATTCTTTCGACTAGTATTATCAACACCCCTGTCGCCAAGGCTGTTTTCGGGGATTATGTACCTGCAGCTTTGGAACAGGGTAAATTCAAGGCTGTTCCCGAAGCGGAGGTTGTTGGGAAGGGTTTAGAGGCTGTTCAGTTGGGCATCAACACGCTCGCCAAGGGAGTTTCGGCCAAGAAGATCGTTGTTAGTCTGTGAAGAGGAATGGAACTATACAAATTAGACTTACAACTCTTGAGCTATACTAGACTAGTTTTGAGAAATATAAATAGTTTGTCAGCCGATTATGTTCCAATGTCATCACTCACTTTAACCTCGGGCCAGTTTCCCCTCTTCTCCACCAAGACTTCAGCCTCAAAATACCGCGCTATCATCACGCCATAGACTTCTAAACCATCAGCTAACTCACCATAGTAAAACCTGTTACAATGGCTGAAACTCAAAAGAATGAAACTATTGCCCTCATTGGATTGGGCACTATTGGCCTATCATTCGCCGCCCTGCATCTCCGCTATTCAAACGCCAACCTGAGACTGTACGACGTCCGCAGTGATCTGAAGGAGCATATCGAAAGCCTCTTGCCGGTCTATATTGAATCGACAAAGAAAGAAGATTCACAGACTGATATCACGGTCAAGAGCCTCATTGCTGACGGCCGGTTGCTCATATGCTCATCAATCCAAGAGGTTTGCTCTGGCGCAACCATCGTCCAAGAGCAAGGTCCCGATAGCGTTGATTTCAAAAAGTCCAACTGGGCTGAAGTCGTCAAATATGCACCTTCAGATGCTCATTTGTGGAGCTCCACTTCTGGGATAAGTGCATCGAGACAGGTGGAGGATTTAGAGGACAAGACTAGAGTCCTCGTGGTTCACCCTTTCAATCCGGTGAGCACGGCCAACTCTTTATCTCAAACTATCTTTCTGAAACAGTATTTTAGCCTCATATAATGCCATTGATCGAGGTTGTTCCATCACCTCATACGGATCCAGAACGAACTCAATTCGCCATCGATTACTTCAAGAATCTCGGCTCCGGTCATCGCCCCGTCAGAATTAACAAAGAGACTCAAGGCTTCGTGGGGAACCGTCTAGCATTCGCTCTATTCCGCGAAGCTTGTCATCTAGTCTCAAATGACGTTGTCTCAGTCGAAGATCTTGACACTATTGTTGAGGCCAGCATAGCGCCACGCTGGGCAGTAGCTGGACCATTCAAGACATACAACAGTGCTGGCGGAACTGGAGGAATCGGAGCATTTCTGCATAATTTGGCTGACACTATGGGGGCCTGTTGGGATGATGCAGGCGATATCAGTCTCAAGGGGACGGCTGCAACTGAATCTAGTCAAGGAACTGATACTGATGGGGACTGGACGCGCAAGATCACGAAGGACACGGAACAGGCTTATGGACGACCAACGGCAGACTCACTAGCAGAGCGTGATCGGAACTTGCAGAAGGTCATAGCAGCTCAGCCAAAAGGAGCCTAGTCATGAACAATACTGTCTAAGATCAATAATATTATGGGTATATGTCAATATCAGATACAAAATGGGTTCAACAAGTAAGAACACCTTCTTTGGTCCAATTCAGGCCGGATCGAATGGGAACAGAATATGTCTCTCCCACAAAGTCCCCCCGCAACAGCTCATACTCATCCGTAGCAGACCTGCTGGCTTTGACATCCTCAGAAACCTCGTCTTCCTCGCTCCATTCCCGCCAAGCAAGCTTTTCTCCAGAAGCACCTCCATCGTCTTCACCGCTGTCAACCTTTCCGGCCTTTCCACTACCTGAGAGTTTCCACCCCATCACCACTGGACCGCTGACCCCTCTCTTCTTGTCATTGAATATGTCTGCAGGGCATTCCCGCCCCCGGAAATGGCCAGGACCACAGCGCAGTGTTGCTTCTGAACATGAAGATGATGGATTCGGCGTGTCCAAGACGAGATACAAGTAACTGTCTTTCTCATGTGAGCCTCCATCTCCGTACATAATGTGGGGGTCGCGGGAAACAGTCGATTGTGGGAAGAACACAGGATGTGTGAGTGTTGATGTTCTTGGAGGGAGGTCTCTCGGCGGGCTGGACTGATCTTCGCAGGGCGAAAGCAAAATTCTAACGATCTTCGGACTATAAGTCAATGGAGGTAAAGCCAAGACAACGTGTTCAGCTGTCCAGTTGGTCATGATATACGGTCGAGGTAGTTCGTTGACCTTGCCCAGAAATCTGTAGCTAAAGCTTGCCACTGTGCCATTCTTGAGAGTCTGAAAGCTATATCCAGAAGCAGTTTCAACAAAACCGAAACATGACACAGTGGCTTGACACTCGGCACAGACGTCCTTTTGGTAGAGGCTGATGGACAAAAGCGTGAGGAAGTTCCCGCATGGTGAGAATTGCACCTCTAATTGAACGTCAGCATGAATGTTCATCGTTAGTCGTAAAATGAGCAGGTAGTTGCCTTACCTCGTGACATTGCCACCGGCTCTACTGTTTGTTCTCGCCCCTTTTCAGAAATCTCCAAACTTGTAGCCGTGCCAGTATCGTCGTTGAGTAAGTCGACTTCACCAAACCTATAAGAGACAGCTACAATAGGCAATGTCGGATGACGAGTGCCTATTATCCTGGACCAAGATAGGCGGTCGGTCCGGATTGGTCGCCAAACAGGTCTGCCGAAGTCACTTGCCGCGATAAGGCATTCTATCATCGGTTCCTTGCGTTCTCCATCCAGAATATCCGAAGCTTCCAGGCTCCCATGCCTCCCCACATTGATACTGCGCGTATCACTTGAGCCAGAGTCATCGCCAGAGTCTGAACTCCAGCCGGTGTCGTTATCAGAGTCCGAACTACTGTCTTGGGAATCTGAGTTGCTGACAATTAAATTATTGGGTGATTTTGCTCTTTCATGGAGATGAACCTGGCATTGACCCTTGCGGAAATAGAATAGCCGAGTCGTTGAATCCGAGACTTTCCGACTCGGCTGTGTAACGACATCAAGCTGTACGAGATTCCATGGTTCTTTGCCTTCCAAGCCCAATTCCAGGTCTCTACCCACTTCCAGGGGGGGCTGGTCAACTCGGTTCCCTGATTCGCCGTCCAGAAGGCAGCGAGTAAGACTCAAACTAAGACTGTCTACTTTCCAGCTCTGTAGAAAGGAGTTGCCCTTATGGCTATCCCGGGCAATTGTGGTGATCCATCTGTTGTCAGGGGCCAATGAGTCGAGCACAACCTCTCTATTTTGATTCGGCTTCGGCCGCGAGAAGACATCCACTTGATTCACTTTGACCCGGCGATGGGGCGCCAAACCGCTCTCGCGAATGATCTGAAGCTGCAGTGTTTTACCGCGTTTCTTACCCGTAGAAGAGAACGACGACTCCAATACACGCATCTCAGCCACTGATTCGAGTAACTTGGCAACATATTTGATGTGAACCTTTTGAAGACCGTTGGGAGCCTTTAGGTGACAGCTGGGCTTATAAATAGTGAGCGGAACAGCATGATGAAGTTGATCGGGGTTCTTAACAAGAAGTTCGCCCCAGTCCAGAACGAAAGCGCAAAATGAGCGGTCCAGCGAAACGTAGTCTGCAGATGAAGAATCTTCTTTCCATGGAGGCAGAGGAAGTGCAAATTCAAGCGATGTATGGGGTATTGTTCCCAAGAGTGGCTTATAATGACTTGTTTCTCGCTTGTACCTTGCGAAAAGATGAGGCGCTGCATGACTTTGTACGTAGATACAAGTCCAAAATGCAGGGCTTTTGAGGAAGGCTTCCACAGTCTTGAGGGTCTCAGAGCTTGGAGTTATATCATGCATATGCATATGCCAAAAGACGGCGGCGTAGCGAAGGAAAGCATTGCTGTAGGATGACTCTGACCTTGTGACCAACGCTTTGAGGTCAGACGGATCTTGGTATCGTTCCTCAGTGAGATACTCGATGCAACTAACTCCAAGGTCCTCCAGCGCTTTGTTCTCGTCAATAAAGAAGTCTGGCAGGTACTCTTCAATTCTCTTCTTGTTTTCTGGGTCGATAAAAAAGTCCTTGACTGACTTGTGGCACAGTGAGATCTTCTGAGAACCAGTCGAGTCTTCCATGGTGATCAAGGGACTGCAGACGTCTTTTACTCTTTCGTAGACACGAAGTGCATCTTTCTTGGGCTTGATGCCATCGTTAGCAGGATTGGTATAAGGCTTTAGAGCGTCAATAAGCTCCAGCAGCGTAAGCTCCTTCTCCGACAGTGTTAGAATTCGAAAGGTTCGCCTGTGATAGTACGTTAATATCCTTGGCCGGCTTATAGGCAATAAGGTTCATATATCGTTGTGTATCAGACTTACTTGGCTAGATCTTGTTTGTGATAGGGAAGTCCTGCAATCCTGGCCAACGACTTGATATAGCAGTCCTCTAAGCCTCTGGGGAAGCTTTGCAGGGCATCAATAGTTCCTTGTTTGGTTCTGTAGGCCTTGCTCGTTGCAATCTCACAGATAAGCGCTGCATAGAGAAAGTTGTGTTCGTCGGTGTCAAACCAGGGCTCATCGTGCAGTGGGCAGATCCTCTGGGTGTCGAGAAAGGCACGAATGTCTTTGGAAATGTCCGTGAGGTTTGGGCTGATTTCGACAGCTTTGGAAGCGTCTTTGACGGACCGTATCTCCGGAACATCCCTGCTAGTAAGGAACCATTTGACTGTTCCAAGTGCGTCCAAGTTGAGAAGCTGCTGTAAGCTGGGGAACAAAGGATTGCTGTGAGTTCGACCAGAGCACTCGTCCAGCCCATCTAAAACCACATAAACCTGGGGAAAGCGACTGTGATTCAGCAGTGCTCGTAGAAGTCTGACCATTGCTTCTCCATCATTATTAGTCAACTCGTGCTTGCAGGTCTTCCTTGCCCGATCATACTCGGCTTTCAACGGGTTCGAGGCCACATCAAGTTTGCCCAAAAGCTGGAGAGCGATAGATCGCAGTCCGCAAGTTTCTTGTCGCTTTGATGCTGCCCGAAACGAATAGAAGAAGTGGACAACTTCTGATTCAGGCTGTTCTTGCAAGTGGTTAATAACTGCGGATGCCAAAACGCTTTTGCCTGATCCTGGAGGCCCATTGTACCAAAGAACAGATTTCTTCTTGGCGTCTCTCCAATCTTTAAACTCTTTCCGTTCGAATAACCATGTGCAGGTACCCTCGGTGCGACACATGTTTCTTGATTCCAAGTCCTTTTCTGCATCAAATGAGTCGGCTTTCTCGCCACCTCTTATCCACCTTATGATTTCATCTCTTGTTCTCTCCTGGCTTTCCCTTGCTCTTTCAATTGCCATACTTGCAATGAGCAATTGGCTTACCAGTTTCGAGTCTTGGCGAAACCTTTCCTGGAAAGTCTGGATTTCCTGCTTGAATGGCCTCATCGCCGAGGATAGGGTGACTCTTGTGTAACTCTTGGACAATACCTTTGCCGAGTAGGCCCAAAACTGCAAAATATTCTTGTATGACTTCTTGATGGCCTTCGATATCTGTGGAGAGCTCTGTTGTGACATCGCAGTCATCTTGTAGCAGTCCAAGAGTGGACGGACCTCTTCCAGAACATTGAGGAGATCTTCCACGGCACCATGAGCCTTGGTAGCAAGTTCCAAGACGATTCGGAACCCAGAAACAGCGATTGCGACGCCAAAAGGTGCAGGCTGGAGAAGGCTTTCGCATGATTTCGTCAAGGCAGTGATGCTTTCGATGAATGGGTTGACCTTTTCCCGCAATTGATGAGCCTTGCTTCCTGTCCATCTTTTTTCGACCTCGCGAATGCATTGTTGCGTCTCTTGAATGGGGTCTTTGTGCTCCTCGTCTTTTCCCTTTTCGACCTGCTCCTTTCTGTGGCTCACGTATCGCACGAAGGGGTTGTCAGCGAGCTTTAGTGTCTCGGGGTCGTGGAGAAACTCCTCGAGTGCATTTTCACAAAGACTGTTGAATGAATTTCCGCCTTCGGTCGTGTTGAAGGATGATGCCCTTGACAAAGAGAGTGTCTGCATGTTTATCCTGGCTTGTTTGTGACTTGAGCTTCTCTTTCTCTTTCTCTTTCTCCTTCTCTCTTACGGAGGATTTGAGGAAAGAGTGAAATAGTTTGCCCCTGCTCTTGGAGAATGCTTGTGTAGGTTAAGCAGGAGGGTTTCATTATTCATGCATGGAACGTGGGATTGAAAATAACCCCGCCCACTCACTTTATCTTTCAACTGGCCAAGACCAAGAGATCAAGGAACATGGCAAATTTATCCTAAAATATCCGGAAAAACTCCACGATTTTCGCTATTTATCATCAAGGCCTCAATTGGCTACCTCTGCGTGGTACATTTCAGCTTGTCAAGGATGCTACTCAATGAGATGGTCTGATTCCTGCGCGTGATTTCATCCTGTGCCCCGATCAGGAATACATATGCCGTTGGTCTTGCAGATGATCTTACTTCTAGGGCTTTAGCTACGCCACGTATACAATCTTCATCTGACGTGCTTGCGCTATTCATGCAGGCTGACCGAATTGGTTACCAGAACAGGATATCGACCCGTTATCTCTATTGAGAGTAGAACTACAACAAAACCCCGTTGCTAAGTCCATATCACAGCTTCGGTTGCCAGCCGTTATAGCGTTAACTTCTGTTTCACGACATTCTCTTCAATCTCCGTCACCGCAAGATGACTTCTGAGCAACTGCATCCTAAGCTTGGGAATGGCACTGAGCAAGCCTCCCAAGAGTCGATTTGCGAGTCCAAGGTCTATCACCATACCAAGAACAAAGATGGCAGAGACCAATGCAAGGAACAGTTGCAGGAATCCGAGCCAACCAAGAATTCCGGAGACGACGAGGACAATCCGTATGCTTTGATTGTCAGAAGACGATTTTCAGAAAAGCGAGAAATCGAATCAACCACTGTATGCATCAACTCGCCACTGATTCACAAAGCTTTTCAAGATGTCATCGGCTCATATCCAACCGTTGCATCAGACTTCAAGAGCTCCTTCAAGCTTGAAAGCCCATTTCAAATCCTTCTGCACTACTGGGATCCATTGGAGGCCTACCGAGACCAGGCCGACTCACCTCGGATGCGGCAACATCTCAACTTGCTCTTCCGTTTCATGGAAGAAGAGATGGGCCCCGAGAGACGCACCCTCCAGCATATGCTCCAGAAACACATGATCACCTTCAAGCAGGCTTGGGTTATCTACCGTCCTGGGGATCTTGTTGTCAGTGACGTTCTGGGAAAGTCATGGTTATCACGCGTAGAGAAAGTGTCTTATGGAAAAAGCCTAAACCGCGGGCCATATGTGACGATTCATATGAAATACTGTGACGCCAATGATGATGCGATTGGGGAAGCCCAACGATCTACAAGCATCTTCCAGAGCGACTATTTTGCGTCAGACCATCCAGCCAAGATCAAAAGACTTCCTGTTTATCCAAGAAAGTTCTGTGACCGTGGCCCGGACCTGGAACTCGAGCTTCTTGAGCGAGGCAAGAAGTTCATCACCAATCGTGGGATCCTGACAAAATACTACGATGGCATCGCAGAGTGGCTGAAAGAACCACCTCTCGATTATTATCATCCCGATATGGCAGACTATCCGCCCGTTTGGCTACCATTTACGGTAGGTGCTCATGCAGCTTTCAGGAACGGTACTAACAAGGAAAGGAAACCGGCCGTGTCGTACTTGATCGCAAGACCTTCGAAGAAGACAACTATAACCACGTTACCATGATAGAAGAGGTTGAGGATCCGGAACTGTTCCTCTGTCCGCCATATGCGCTGGGGTACTCAACTGGCCGAAAAGAGTGGTGTCGCTATCTCGTTGATAATCTGAGGGATGTGACTTGGAAGGAGAACGCATGGTCATCGCTCATTCTGGACCAAGAACAGAAAAAGGTCTTGAAAGCTCTCGTCATGTCGCACAGACACCCGGAAAGAGTAAGGAGCCAGTCAGAACAGAAGGGTAAAGGTTTGGTAGTTCTTCTGTAAGTCTTGGCTGAGTAGTTGTGGGATGACTGATATTGACTGGGTAATTAGGCATGGAACCCCTGGTTCTGGTAAGACACGCTCTGCAGAGACAGCAGCCGAGATGTCCAAGAAGGCTCTTTTGTCCACAAGCATGAGCGAGCTGAACAGAGATGATACGTGAGTTGTAGTCCTTCGGGGACCAAGTGGGGGCGTCTGTACTAATCTCTCGCAAAGAGCATATGCCTTTGAATATAGGCTTAAAGAGATTCTACAGTACGCAACAACCTGGAACGCCATCATCTTATTCGACGAAGCAGACGTCTTCCTCGAGAGCCGAGACTTGACTTCCAACAGCACAACTCGCAACGCACTTGTGGCCGTATTTCTCAAGCACCTAGAATATTTCTCGGGCATTGTCTTTCTGACTACAAATCGCTTGAGTAGCATAGATGCTGCTATGAAGTCCCGCATCCATCTATCGCTTTCATTCGGTCCTCCCGAGGCAGAGGTTCGACGCCAGATCTGGAAACAGAACCTTCGGGCTGTCCCTATCGACGAGACAGAGATCGGAGGGGATGATCTAAGTGCGCAGGCAGCCGAGGACCTGATACATCATAAACTTAATGGGCGCGAGATATTCAATACCCTGAACACGGCGAGGACTCTTGCGAGATTTGAGGAGGTCAAGTTGAGTTTACAACATATCGAGACGGTACTTAAAGTGGGACAGACATTTGGTAAGAATATGGGGACTTAGCTAAATTTCATGCTGCCATAAAGCGGCTTACTGTATTCCCTCATGGGCTCCTACTTCAGCCTGGCCTTTTTGGTTGCTCGGCCCAGAGGCCAAGTCGCTTTTAGAGGGTATGATACGTTGTCTTCACGTGAGAACTCATCAAGTTGTCCAATATTAGACGTCAAGGAAGCAGTTAAAATCAATATCTGTTAGGGTTGATGGTCGGGAGAAGCCTTGTCTGTACCTTTGCTTGACGCTCTACCCCAAGACATCAGACGACTAGGGAAGATCTTGTTATACACCCTGCCCTCACTCATTACTCCTTGTCCCAAACCATCGAGAAACACGTCCCCCAAGCAACTGGCGGATTTCTAGCAATTCCCGCGTAGATAAAGATAAGTTGTCATCTGCAAAGGTCAGTATTTGTCAACAGAGCCTAAGATGTTCTTACAGTCTGCCTGCACCCGTACGCGAAGCCATTTCGTGAGAGTTAAGCGAAGCTCAATGGTCTCTAGTGAATGGCCTGACCCCTTTGTATTTGAGCCTTTCATAGCTTTTCGTTGGTTCTCATATTCTGTTCTAATTCTTTATATTTCTCCAATCTCTCATAGAGTTTAATCGATGGTGTGTTGGACCAAGGAGAAGGGCTGAAACTCTGTGGTAATTTTGGCTGAAAGATAGATTTTATCGTCCACCTTTTGCCGTTTGTAGAGTTTACAGTGACTCTTGGGTTTGTAGGAATGCATGGTGGCATGGTGGAGGACTCAGCGGTCTTACAAGCATGATGAGGAGTGAAATTAGATTGTCTACAAGCTTGATCGATAGGCCTCATAAATACGGCTTGGAAAAAGGCATTTGAACACTCAGCCTCTTCTTTGGCTTGCTGCTGAGGCTTGAAGCTTTTTCTGGCCCTTCAACTTTGAACCTGAGTGTGACTATCACATGATCGTGGGGTATGTTCAACTGTTGACCCAAAGGTTTACAGTTGCATCGCTATCCCGACGCTTAGCTTGCAACCAACTTAGTCTATAGATTCGCAAACAAGTTGATGCAGCCATTTAGTGCAGCCGAGGTAAAAGGATTTCGTCAAGTCGAAGTCGCGAGGCTTTGACTTTGCGCCCAAAGGCTCTAGGTTTGTGGCTGAAGTGAACACTCGGCCAAATCTCATTGTTGTACATACTATGAGCAAATCTTTTGGCTTGGCAGCAATTCAACGGGATATATCCCACTCTCAGCTTCATATTATTCATCTAGTGATATATGTGCGTCGGCCGTACAACATGTCTGCGCCAACAGTAGCTCTGGCTAGCGCTGCACTCTCCCCAGACGGCATCCTCATCATGGAAGATAGCCTGACTATGATTCAGCTAACTAGATCGATTATTGCAAATGCCTCTCAAGATTCTAAGTTTTGGCAGATTTTTGGGTGACTTCCAGACGAATTTCTTTTTGGTTCAGTTTCTTAACAAGCCAGCGGACCAGCGTGGTACCAGACAATGCTACGGCAATGGTACTCGAGGATTCTTTGGTTGCCCGAGGACCTATCCTTGTGCGAGATCGTAGCAAGCAGCCCGGATGCTCTGGGTATCTGAGGAGCTGCATCATCCCTCTCAGCTTCCTGCTGCACGCCGACCTCGCGGCCCAGCACGACGGAGCAAACAAATGAGGCTATCGGAGGATCCACAGCGATAGAATCGGCGCCCGGAGCCACACGCGCTCCGGGTTAGCTTCTGGGTCGGCGCTGGTGATTGACTTCAGGTTCACCAAGACGAGGCGAAGTTGGCGATTGATGAGGGCGGCAATTTTGTCTTTGGCCGCGCGACGAGCATTGATACCGTCAAAGGACCAAATCAGTCGCCTACGTCACCAAGAACGACATTCCAAACCTCACTATCCCAGCCATAGACTCGTCCTCTACGCTGAACGGTGGATTGAGGACCGACTTGACGAGGCTGCCACAGTGCATCGCGCGGAAGCTTGCATCTGCTGAACTTTGGTGCGCTGCTGAGCGTTGGTACGAAGCGATGTTCTTCGGGGTGCAAGGATTGTCATGGACAAGATTCAGATTGTTGAGTGGTATAATGCGAAGATCGTTGACAAGAAGATCGAGGTGCATTGGTGAAAGTTGACAGCATACAGGCCAGCAAACGATTATAGGGGATGCTTGGTATATAATATGTTCTTGAGACTTGAGTTCGGCATAAATCGTTTACAGGACGGTCCTTCACTCACTGGTCGTAAAACGCCATATAATCAAGAGTCTAGGATACGGATATCATCAATGACAACGAAGTAAATGATGATAGTATATATTGCGATCTAGCTGTGTGTGAAAAGAAAGGTTGGGGGAGTTGGGTGATATCACGTTACTTTGCTCAGTCCTTTTCTACTCCATTTTTATGTGTAGTCAACATTAATGCATTGATTCTCATGCCATCCTCATGCATGGTAGATCGGCAGTTGTCTAAGGCGGGCGGCGGTGAAGTGGATACAAGCGGGAACCTTGCCAAAGCGTCAATGCCTGCGGGGCCGTGCCTTTACTCGGTGCAACAATTGCCCCGATCTCGTACAGACATTCTGTGCAACATTTATAAGGAAATCATGACAATTTCGAAGCGAAAGGATTTGAGTTATCATAGCATCACAATTCACCAACCCTGTACCAACAACTGATCCATATTGCCCTGGATGTGGCCAGTAAACGCTTGGACATCAACCAACAACCTTTGAAAGCAACAGACTTTGCTCTAGCTTATAAATGCGGATAGAGTCCGTGGAACTCCGTGCGGTGCATAACGTTATCGAAAACGTCACGGAATGTTCGATGGGCCCGGTTCATATACTCCGCTGAGTAACTCGGCCGTCGGATTAGGACTAAACGATTCATGTACCGAGGCAAATGCCCCATCGCCAACTCCACTTGCCGACTTTTTGCTGTAACCTTGTCGCGATCTTGCGGCGTGGTCTGTTCTTTTTGTTATGGCGCGACATTTCCATAGAATTTTATAGAGTTTATATAAAGAGTTTCTTGCCCCGCGTCTATTCTTCACAACTACATCAATTCTTGGCTGCACTGTAACTCATATTTCACAATGGCACCCGCAAGATACGGAAACGAGGTCGTTGACCCTGCGCCTCTACTACAACCTCTCGACTATGTCTTCGCTAAACGACAAGCGCCCAATCGCTTCCTCAAGGCAGCCATGTCTGAGAAGCTCGCCACATGGGATCCCAAAGACGTCTCTGCCCGAGGATATCCCACACCAGAGCTCATCACCCTCTACAAAAACTGGGGTGCTGGAGGCTGGGGAACCATCCTGACCAGTAACGTTATCATCGACGGTATCAACCTCGAAGCCCCCGGCAACCTCATCATCCCCGCCGATGAGCCATTTGAGGGTCGTCGCTTTGACGGCTTCAAGGAGATGGCCACCGTGGCCAAGAAGAACGGCAGTCTGTTGATCGCCCAGGTCTCTCATGCTGGTCGTCAGGTCGAGGACTGGATCAATCCCAATCCCATTAGTGCCTCAGACGTCCAGCTCGTCAACTCTGGTTTGACTGGAAGGAGTTTCGCTGCTCCTCGACCTGCTACCAAGGAGGATATCGCCAACGTCGTCAACGGTTTCGCTCACGCCGCTGAGTTCCTTGACAAGGCTGGTTTCGACGGTATTGAGCTTCACGGCGCTCACGGTTACCTCTTAGCTCAGTTCCTTTCTCCGCGCACTAACAAGCGAACTGATGAGTATGGTGGTAGCCGCGAGAACCGGATGCGTATTGTTCTTGAGGTTTTCGCTGAGATCAAGCGTCGCGTGAGCCCCAGCTTCATCGTTGGTATCAAGGCCAACTCTATCGAGTACACTCCCGGCGGTGTTGATGTCGAGGACGCCAAGGCCCTCGCCGTCGCTCTTGAGAACGCCGAGGTTGATTTCATGGAGCTTTCTGGAGGAAATTATGAGAAGTTTGCCTTCGCCCATGAGAAGGAGGAGAACCGAAAGCGAGAGAACTACTTCCTCGTCCAGGCCGAGGAGATCGTCAAGGTTCTGAAGCGAGATATGAAAATCTTCTCAACTGGAGGTTTCCTGACCGTCAAGGCGATGGTAGACTCCCTCAATGTTATCGATGGTGTCGGTATCGGCCGCGCAAGTGCCCAAGAACCTAGACTTGTCGAGACTTTGAAGAAGGTCCCCATCACAGGAACCATGGAACAAAGATTCGACCACGATGATGTTCTCAAGAGGCTTTCTGCAGCTGGAATCCAAATCACGCAGATTGCCAACAACTTGGAGCCCGTGGATCTGAGCAAGCAGGAGAATGCTGATAGTCTGTGGAATGATGTCATGAAGTACTTTCAGCAGGCTGCTCAAGATACAGAGCGTAAGCTGTACAAGTGGCCTTCCCTGTCTCAGGTGGCTCAGCCTTATGGAGAGTTGGAGTTATGACTAGCAAAATTATGATTTAGCGAATTAGATTAGAATGATAGCTTGATATATGAAGGTCTCAGTACCGGCTGCATATCTTTGCAAGGTTTATGTGCATGTTCAAAAGGTTTCCTACACTCTAAGCTCATACCTAGAACCTGAAGGAGCGCAACTTTGTGGTTCTACCGTAGTATGGAGATCGACGGATTTGATTTAAGCTTCTCTCGTAAGCTTGGCCCCTCCCATCGGCATCGGTAGTTGCAAGACCAGGGGGGTAATCACTAAGGGAGTATCTTGCATGCCTAGACTTACCGTCTGACACCTCGCTAGGCATTTTCTTGCCCCGTTTCTGCAACGCGGTCGCCTAAGCGGAGAATAGCTCACTCGCCGTTTGACCAGTCACAAGTGCACAGTGACTTCAGCTCACGGGTTTGGCCGCTGAGCCGCATGATTAGATTGCAGCCAAAAACATTTCTACATAAGGTAATACGGTATCTAACGTCAGTAGGGAAACCTGAATGGTGACTCTTTCGAAATGCATCCTTGCCAGCGCTTCCGAGGCAGGAGACTTTCTCCTTCTTTACCATTTACCAGACTTCCAGAGTCATCCACCACCGTCAGCTTCCACCAAAGCAACAGCTTTCTCTTTCCACATCCAACACAAATACGACATCGCGCAGTTTATTCACAGTCCGTTATTCGCATTCGTTACAATGAGAAGCTGGATCATAGTTGGGTTATTGAATATAGGTAAAGGCGATTCTCTCATCCCCCCAGCACTCTCTCTCTCTCTCTCTCTCTCTCTCTCTCTCTCTCTCTACTTACCATCATGGGCTAGTCATTTTCTCCTTGATAGTATGCGTTCTCTCAGGAGGCGGGGAAGTAAAGTACCCGCAGTACAGCATCGTCGACTGGCCACGCGACACAATCAGGCTTGTTTAGGGAGACGAGTGCGAACATATTGCGAAACTACTCCTGCCGGATAAGTATAAATTCGGACTTTCTGGTAAGCGACCACTCCATGCATCACGATTTCGGTCGAGCCTTATTTACCGTCTTCATCATTCAGTAACTAATTCAAGCTTCAAGGTCTATGCAGAATCAAGGAGGGGAATAAGACCTGCGTCAGCCATGTCACGGGATCGCTCAACCTTACAGAAGCTGTTCTTCAAGATCTCGAAAAATACGAGCCCAGTACTCCCGAGGAAGAATGCACTTTTCAGAGCTGCAAAGATGCCATCAACAAAATAATCCCCCACGAGGCAGCCCAAACTCTCGAAAAAGTCCTTTTCGCGTTTCTCATCATCTCCATCATTACCGACTTCGCATCTTTCTACGTCATGTGCAGAACTGGTTCAGTATTCCACGTTTTCTCCCTAATAATTTTCGGCTTCGACACTATGCTCCTCTTCTCAAGTCTCGCCTTGTGCTTTGTAGCGATGAGTTACGAAGTTGGCCCGTACCTGCAAGTGGTCGAAATATCGAAATATTCAGATTGGCCAATTGTCGGTACTGGATTTTGGGCGTTGTTCACGATTTTGATTCTGCGCCTAATATCCAGTCCGCAATTGCTCTTGTATGCACTTCCGTTTGTGGTTCCTGGAGCCGTCATATTTTATTCCCTCGTACAAATGAAGGGCTTCTTCTCTATCATCAACCCTACTGTTATGGCGGATCTAAAGAGAGTGGCGGCACCTGAAAGCTGAAGGGGGTGGTAAGAGGCACGTAAAGCTATGTGCGTATTCGGTACGACGACTCTTGCCGACAAGAAGAAACGCAGCACAACCATCATTGAAATGCTTTACAAGATGCATAGACTAGAGTATCTCACATTCGTGGTTCTTTTGATACATCCAACTCGTCAATCATTCTCATGAAGGCAACAGAGTGGCGCGTTCCTTGCATGCGCAGAAGCGCTTATCCAGATTCATTAACCTTTTTTCACCCTGGAATCAGGGACCAAAGCTTAATTCCACAATAGCCCAGGGCCCTTAAGCCACAATTCCATAAAAATCCAATATTTCAATCAAAGAAACGAGACTATTGAAGACGGTGGCGTTGAGAAATGTGCTGCGTTTGGCTTAGCTTCACTGTTCCGGGTTAGCCCACGTTGGATCTAAGGATTGAAACCGGCCTTGGACATGTTCCAGACACCAGGCTATTGTTATCAGAACGGCGTCTAGCATTCTAGACCTACATGGCATTCGTAAGCTCAAAGTGGATGCGCAATCTATATATTCAAGGGTATTTCCCTCAAAATGGTGGTGTTCACGGTATCTCACTCTCACCATCTTCGTGACGACTCTCCTTAAAGTGCGCTTTGCACTATTTCCTTTCCCTTTACGCGGTACCACCGCTGCATTCCTTTCCTTATCTCCCCTTTATCTTTACAATTCTCACTATGTTCTCTTCTTGGATTCTCACCATTTTCTCATGCCTGTTCGCCATCGCAGCTGCAGTCCAACCACCCGCCTACAGCGGCTACACGCGCGTCTGGCAAGATGGCTTCGAAGGCCAAGTCAACACATTCCCCAGCACAAACACATGGAACATCATCGAGCGCGTAAAGAACTACAACAACGAGATCGAAGCCTACGTGAAAAGCATAAGTGTTCTTCGAAAGTCTGGCAAGAACACACTGCAGCTGATTCCCCAGTTCGCAAAATCGACGCGGAAATGGACGTCTGCCCGTATCGAGAGCAAGTATACCCTTACGCCCAAGCTTGGGAAGATCACTAGAGTTGAGGCGAGCTTGCGTCTGGGCGGAAACTCGGCGAGGAGTAAGCAGGGAATCTGGCCGGCCTTTTGGCTCCTTGGCGATGCGAACCGACATGGTGTTGACTGGCCTGCTTGCGGAGAGGTCGATATCATGGAGAATGTCAATGGACAGAATATTGGCTACGGTTCTGTACACTGTGACCAGGCGCCTGGTGGAATCTGCAACGAGCCCAATGGTATTGCGTCCAATGTTCCACTCCCTGATAGCTTGTATCACGTCTGGCGGGTCCAGTTCGATCGACGAAGCAGCAACCTGAGATCTCAGTCTATTACCTGGTACCTCGACGGACGGGTCTTTCAGCGAGTTACGGGCGCTCAGATTGGCAATGCAACGGTTTGGAAGAGCCTTTGCCACAGTCCCATGTTTTTCATCTTTAATGTTGCTGTTGGGGGAGATTGGGTAAGTCGATGAATCCGAACAAGAGAGACGTTGACTAACAAACTTATAGCCTGGCGTTCCCAACGCCAACACCAAAGGTGGAATTGGAAGCCATATGGAAGTTGAATATGTCGCTCATTATGTTTCGAACTAGTCGGATATTATCTTGAGATACCAATAATGAACTTTGGCGTTACAAACGTTCATGTCTTGATGTGAGGATACTCCAACATACGCCACAACATCAACTCGTGTAAGCATCACAGAACTTCAGCCTTGAGTGCCAATGTGGTGAGTACGTAATGTGGCATTAAGCTAGATATATGATACAACCCCAGTGGCGCGTTACTATTCCCCCACGACACTCAACTTCGGCGTCCCCGGCCCCGAACTACTCCTCTTTCTCAACTTTCCCCTCTCCGCCCTCGGCGTCGCATCAGCACCCGGTTGCGACGCGGACCGTCCTCCACTCTTACCGAACAAACTTCCCAATCTGCTATGTCTCTTCTCCCTCTCTGTATCCGTCACCGCAGGACTTCCTGTCGTATTTCCCATGTTGAACGGCGGGTCGTCGTATTGAGCATCGGGAACGGGCGGCCTTTCGGGGGAAGGGCCCGAGCCTTCTGGTCGTGTTAGACGGTATTCGTTTGGGTGGTAGAACGTGCGGTTGTCGATCTCGTAGCGGCCTGCGTCGATGGCTGCTTGGTTCTTCTCAATTGCTTGGGGGGTGCCGCCGAAGTGTTTGTCGACGCTGGAGTTTAGTGTTCCGCGGAGAGTTTCGCCTGCGCCCTGCAAGTTCGTCAGTATCAATTGAGATGGGTCAATTGAAGGGCACTTACATGGATACCAGCGGCTGCGGACTTCAAATTCGCAATCGTCGATTTGTTTGCAGGTCGGGAATAATTGACAGCAGCAGGTTTATCCCCAGGCGGAGGCGGGGGCGGAAAAGCGCCTTGGCCAACTTGTAAAGGCGCTGGGATGAATTCCGCCGAGCGTCTGGCGTTCCGTTCAGGAATTGCGGGTGAATTGTTATCTGAGCTGGAAATTTGAGAGGGAATTGGATCGCGGGGTGGAATTAAACGTCGGCCTGGAGTCTCTAAACTCTTGCGACGGGCCGTTGGGGTAATTGGGGATGGTTCAACAGGCGTGGGCGTTATGTGTTGTACAGGGTCGGGCTGTGTCTGTGTTACAGGCGGTGGATGTGGGGGAGTTGGTGTGACGTCTTGGTTGCTGACGGTCGGTAACTCCATGACAGGATGAGGCTCCTCAATTGTCTGGGTTGTGCCATTGGAGTTTGTGACCGTCGTGGTAGTAGTCGTAGTCGTCGTTGTAGTTGTGATTGTCTGTCCAGTGTTGGGATTGGTTACTGTCTCTCTTTTGATCGTCGGGCTGGTGTAAGAGTCTGGCCCTGAATTCGGGTTGAGGTTAGGGGTAGGCGTCGCATTGTCTGGTGTCTTCCCTGGGCTCAATCCACTGTTGCTCTTTGTGTTGCTCAAATCACCCTCTGTTGTAAGTGAATTGTTGGGTTCACTGCTTCCATATGTCGAATCGCCTGAAGTCTCTGCTGCTTCTGGTATTTGAAGCTCTTGACTTTTGCGCTTGTCTTTGTCCTTCTCCTTGTCCTTGTCTTTTGAAGAGCTGAAGATCTTCCATTTTGAGCGCTTCTCTTTGTCTTTGCCAAAGGGGTGATCATCCTGTATCGACATTGTGAAGATGAACAACTGTGTTTGTCAACAATTACTGAGGGTTTGGCAAAATTGAATTGAGTTAAACGGCGAGATAACGGTTCAAATGTCAATCAGGCTTATCGAAGGATGGACGTTATAATATGACGAAGGGTGATGAGGTCATTTAACCTGGTCGCAACTTTGGAACCCCTCAGCCACCGCTGATCATCTCTTGGGAGCTGCCACTAACGCGCAATGACTACTCCATGACTTAATTGCACATTGATCTTGCTGCGAGACCCTGTGGCGTGAGCTTCCTGATGGTGAACCCAGCCACAGATCCATCATTTCTGGTGACGAGTATTTCATAGGTGGCGGTACAGTTTGCAGTAAGACCTTAACACTCACGACTCAGTTTTGGGTGAGCCTTTGTTAAGGTTATATCCCAGCCTTTCAACGAAGTCATCGTCTCTCAAAACCAGTTTTGTCCAGAGGCCGCCCGAGTCGGATTTTTATAGGACAATAGCCGCAGTTGATGTGGCCGTGTAATTCAGGACCTTTGGATCTCGCACATTATTCGTATTTTGACTTTGACAATTCTCCATTATGCCAAGATAGTCTTTCGAATGCATTTACCCTGTAACAATTACTAGAGATTTGAACAGGTCAAGACATCTTGCCAAGAAGACCGGATAACAGCTAGAGATGGACATTAGCCAATTGATCTGTAAACCTTTCTATTCCAGTCTTTCCAGAAGCCTTCCGTATTCACACAAGCCTGTATAGCCTAACAGGCTTGTGATTGAAATGCTTATGATTAAACCACTAGCGCGGACGATGATCTACGTCTGCCAAGCCAATGATCGGTTCCTGGACTACTATTGACGATCAACCGAGAACCATTTTAAATAGTATGAAACCTCTTCTTTCGTCTGATACGTAGAAATGCATATGATAAACATGCCTTCTCAGCGGCTGGTTCTGTTGAATGGCGTTTTGATTAGCCCAAGCTTTGCTAGACAGCTTGCTCTAATATTCTAAGGTTACATAAAGTGAAAGGCTTTTTATACAAGTCTCGTAGTCCTTTTAGATTGTATCTAAATACACGCGTGTTTATACAAACCCACTTGATGCAACAATCTACGAGTTACATCCAGTATGGTGACGATAATTAGTTCGGGGGCTTGAGAGACAACAGCATTTATTCTCAATATTCCCTAGTGTATCAATACTCAAAAGAATAGATATTCACTCTCAGGGTATCAAGTCCTAAAAATTCTAAGCTGGTCCTTCTGATATCACAAAGAGTAATAGTGTTCATAAGCAATGCGATATTCCCTGAGAACCTTTCTCTCAATGCTGCCAGACACTTCCAAAGAGCTTCTAGTCCTAATTATTGGCAATCCATCAGTCAGTTCAAGCTTTTATGACACTTCCAAACCCGCTGCAGTGCCAGGAGTGATGCGCGACCTAAATGCTGGTGTCAGAGGCTTCACCTCCACTGTTGTTGAACAAACGACTCGAACACCACAGTAACCACTGGCAATGCAATCGCAAAGCATCTGGCACTGGCAGAACAGAGGAAATGCTCGAGAATAGCCTCTGAATCTTCTTGACGATGTTCAGAAATCCTACTGTATAAATTCCCAACTCTTCCCCAGCAACTTGGACTCCTTCCTTTCCTCACCACAACGATCAGCCATCACATCCTTCACCCAACCTTCTATCAACACCACCCTTTATCACAACAACCTTTCATCTTCCCTCTAAAGAAGGCCCGCTGTCTCAAAACACTCCACCAAACTTTCATCCTACTTGACATCATACAACATGTCTCCTCTGCACACCAAGTCTTGGGCTCCGGCCAACAAGACCATCATCGACATTGATGGATCTACTCTCGATACCACCTTTGACTCCCAGCTCCCCAGAGCCTTCAAGGGAGAGGGTTACTTCCCCAAGGAGGTTGCATACACCACCGGAATGCACCATTGGTGCGAAATTGCTGACAGCTCCTATCAGACGACTGACGAACTTGACATTATCAAGTCTACTGCTTCCGACGTCGTTGCCGACATGCCAGCTACCGGTGCTGTCATCATCGACCTTGGTGCCGCTAGCTCCCGAAAGTTCGTTCCCTATGTTCAGGCTTTCATCGAGCAGGGTAAGCCTTGCATCTACGTCGCCCTTGATCTCTGCAAGGAGTCACTCACTAAGCACGTCAACAAGTCCGCAGCCGACTTCCCTCAAATCACCTGCATTGGCCTGTGGGGCAATTTCATACAAGGTGACATGTACTTTGCTACTCTCCCAAACCCCCGTATCTTCCTGTCGCTGGGTTTCATCTTCTTCAACGCCCCGGACGAGATGTGTGTTGACCGATGCATTGTGTTCTCCAAGCATCTCTCTGGATCTCCCTATTCGAAGTTGATCGTCGGCCAAGATGGTCCCTCCGGCAGTGATGCCTCATCCACCCATGCCGCCTACCAAACCAAGGCTTACGATGCATTCTTTATCTCTTACCTTCAAGGCATCCAGACCCACGCCGATATTGACGCCGATCCCACCATCGCTTGGACCTACGAATCTAAGCTCGACAATTCCATGCACTACTTTGAAGTAGTTGCCCAGCACGACATGGTTTGTCACCGTTACGACGACTTCTTCGTGAAGAAAGGCACCGTCTACACCATGTTTCCCTCCTGGAAGCGAGGCGAGTCCGAGATCCATGAGATCGCCAAGGCCCAGGGTCTCAACATCAAGACTCTCGGCAAGGCTCCTAACTCCGGCATGCGCCAGTATCTGATCCAGCCTCGTATCTAAGCAGCATGGACAAACAACTCAACCCCCATCTTTTGTTTTTCGGTAACGGTTTTCGGTCGGAGTCTAGGCTAGACATGAAGAAGTCACAAGACAACTGCGCAAGCACGGCACAAGGAGTTTAGTATTTTGGACTTGGACATGGGTAGATGTTTGGGCTTTTAGGTTCGGAACTTCTTGACTGCTGGATAAGTACACGGATAAACAGCTAGATCTTAGACTCAGAGTCCCCCCTGAATAGATACACGAGATTCAGGCATAATGATTCCCAATTTGAAAATGCGGCATGACTACTTGGCGAGTACCTTAGTATTATATGGCACAGGAGTTAAACAAATGGTAACATTGTTTACCTCTTTATATTTCTAGTTGCTTAGCGCTCGTGATCAATACGTACTAGGTATCCTTTCATCTTCAATGATGGCGCAGGGCTTCTAATATTCTATTTATGCGGAGAAGAATACGTCTATATGACATAGTCAAGAAACTTTCCTCCTGTACTTCGACTACATCATTCGGTGCTGTATCTGGACAAGTCTTGTCTCTGCTGATTGACAAGGGAGGATGAGGAAACTCGGACCTTCTCCGACCGTTTATGTACGAGCCAGATGATAAAAAAGTCAAGATTTTAACTATATAACTCTATGGCCTTATTAGTCTTGTTGTTTTCGTGGTTACTGGCTTTACCTACGTCGTGTTTATCCAGCTCACATCTTCAACGATGTCGCGAGATGACGTAATCATCTGGTGGAGCCAAAAACGATGCCATTCTTGAGCCTGTAACTTCATCCTTTCCCGTCAACAGCAAACTTTAGGATCAGCCAATCATGTCAAAGAGAAACCTTCTTCTATGCTTCGACGCCTTCGGGACTCTAATTCGACCTTTTCGACCAGTGGCACAGCAATACGCCGATGTTGCTCGCCAATGCGGATTCACCAACTTCAACAACGATGAGCTACAAGCCGCCTTCAAGGCATCCTTTAAACAGGAGTCCAAGAAAAATCCGAATTATGGAAAAGAGACGGGGCTAGGGGCGACGAATTGGTGGACCAACGTTCGTATATAGAGCTTTGTGGGACAAAACAATGCTGATATCACCCAGGTTATTCATAATACATTCACGTCTTTGGCGAAAGATGACAAGCCGTTACCAAAAGATTTAGCACCGAAGCTTCTGCACCGCTTCGCCTCTAAAGAGGGCTATGAGACAGAGTCAGGTCTTGTTGAGGCTTTCAAAATGTTGAAGCAGAATCCGCCTCAGCACTTTGACAGTCTTGTCATTGGTGTCATTACAAACTCAGACGATCGGATTCCCAGCATTCTCTCATCTTTAGGTCTTGCCGTGAGTCCGTTGAGATACGGCACTGAGTCGGACCTCGTCAAATTAAAACACAAGAGTTACGATATCGACTTCCATTGTATGTCTTACGATGTTGGCGTTGAGAAACCAGACAAGCGAATCTTCAGCGCTGCAGAACACATGCTCGCCCAGGTCATCAGCGCCCGTAGCGGAAAGACCTTGAGCGAATCTGAAGGAGAGACAAGTGGATGGCAGAAGGTGTATGTTGGTGACGATTATTTGAAAGACGTGCTTGGATCAGCCAAAGCAGGTTGGAACCCGGTGTTACTCGACCCAAAAGACGAAAGCGACAACGTGATCGATTTGAAGCATTGGAGGTCATCGCCAAATGAAAGTCCTGAGGGAAAGGTTTGCAAGATTGAGGACCATCCAGATGCGACATTGGATGGAGTGTTTAGGGAACATGACGTTGCGACTGTTCACTCAATTCGGAACCTGCTTTCTTGGCTCTCGGCGTTGAGATAAGCCTGAGGGTTGTGAGAAGTTGGTGCACGCGATAACGAGTAAAGAGAACGCCATAGACTACCTTGACGAGATTCATCACATTTTGTTCGGAACTTTTGTATTAGTTCGTCAATTCAAACTAGTCCAGTTTCTGAATTGGGCTCGCCGAAATGATTCATCCTTCATCGTCCCAAAGTGGAACACTCCAGACCAGATCTGACATGGTGGATCACCAATGAACAGCATCTCAAACACTAAACTGCGAAATATTTATAATGACCGTTGTTCCAGTGATTGCACTTACACTCATGTCTTCAGTCTAGTTTGTGATGCCCACTAAACCTCATCATGACCGCCATCAGCATAACAGTCGTCGAAGCTCACCGCCTCACCATTCCTACGGCACACGAAGAATCCATTCCTTGTTCCCTTCTTGACAGCACCACAGCCAACTTCTCCAATGCCAGCGCCATATGGCTCTTTCAAAAGCCCGCTCGCGATGACTTCAACTTGGTCTGCCACCTGCGTGAATCGTTATCTCGGACTCTTCGGTTCTATCCGCAATGGGGCGGCCATCTGAAGGCTGTCAAGACAACAGATGGCACCGTCCCGACAGAAGCCAAGTCATTTCCAGCTCATACACGACGCTTCGGACGCCTTTACGCACATTACGGAACTTGCGATGATCCTGGCGTGGAGTTTGTTCATGCCAAATGCGATGCTACGCTTGACTCTTTATATCCCGCAGATAGGATATCGAGGCAACGTTTCTGGAAGTGCGACTCAAGTGTATTCCGGAAGTTCATGGCCCCTGTCACGATTTCTCAGCCACTGAAAGATGTCGTGAAGGACGAAAATGGGCAATTGCTTCCTCTCCTCGCCATTCAAATCACCAAATTATCTTGCGGCGGCTTTGCGCTTGCTCTCAACGGAGCGCATCCTCTCGCAGACGCCACGACCCTTCTGACTTTTCTCGAGCAATGGGCGCAAGAAAGCCGCCAAAGCCTTGGACAGGCCGTATCGATTTCAGCACCTGTATTCAATCCTGCTCTTATCGACAACCAAGCGGCCGGGGACATCGATGCCGATGAACCAGACCTGGATATCATACGACAAGTAAGAAGTCTACCAATGCATAGATTTGACTGGTGGCATCCAGACTCAACGCCTCCGTGGCCGTTCAAGATCCCCTCTCCTTTTGACAAACAGGACCTTGAGTCCGTCGGCAAACCGATGCCATGGACCGAGTGGAATGTTGCCGAACCTGTATCGAACTACGTTATTCACTTGAGTCAAAAGCAAGTGATACGTCTCTGGGAACGAGCGAGCGAGAACTCATCACAGAAGCTAAGTCAACACGACTCTATTCTATCTCACATTTGGTCCTGTATCGCTCGCGCTCGTGGCCTAGAAGACGACGCCGACTCAATTCACTGCGATCTAGTCTACGGTGTTCGCTCGTCCTTCCGACTAAAAAAAGACTTCCTCGGATCACCTACAATGATGATGAACATCGAACTCCCAGCCTCAGAAGTAGCCAACCCATCCAGCATAACCACAGTCGCGACTCAAGTCCGCAACACACTCAAGACGATCTCTGATCCCTCCAACATGGCAGCCCATCTGCACAACCTTGCTTTTGAAAAGTCTCCTCAACGAATCTGGCAAGCATTCTTGGGTAGGCGACATATCTTGGTGACGACATGGGCTCGAGCGGGGATCTATGATATCGATTTTGGGTTCGGATCCACGTGTCGTTATGCTGAGGGTGTCGTTCCGGAAATGGATGGAAATGTGCTGATAAAAGAAGCACCGGGTCCTCTGGTGAAGTATTGGACGGATAATGGGGTTGATGTCTCTATCCATATCAGGACAGAAGATATGGAGCGACTTATCAGGGATCCGCTCCTGTTTCCCGTCGATGCTTGAACTCAGAACATTTTCGTACTCAGACAGTTTGTAGCTTCAGACTCGCAGCTACTACAGTAGGAGATCACTGTATAGACTTCGCAATCGAAGCTCGTGCCCTCAACGAAGCACAGGCCCCATGGCCATAAAACCAGGTTCCGTTTCCTGACATCATCAGCAAACAAAGCATCATCTAAAACAATCGAAACTTACCATGGTTGCCCAGAATCCAACCACTGTACGTTCTTTAGCATTCTAAGCTAGTGATGACACAGGGGCCTTGTTCTTGATACCCGTTCCTCCGGTAAATGTTGCGGTTCGGCCCTTGTTCGTCTTTATCTAGATATGATAGTCAGTTTCCGTCCGCATCAACAGAGATCCTTCTCACCTCGAATCCTACGAGGGCGCAAGTCCAAAGGGTACTGAAGGTCTCGATTCTCTCTCCTCCTGGGCCATCGATGAGGAAAATTTGTGAATACACGCGGTCGGTATCATAGTCTGTACGGTATCCTCTCCCTGAGCGTCTATGACCAAGATCACTTTGGCTCTTGCCTCTTGAGGACATGTGAACATATTCGATCCTGAGTACATCCTTTGAATAGACACGATGCTTGACGATGATCCTGCGGAGCTTGCTTGGATCACCATCGGGGAAAAGCGCAAAGCAGGCGGGTAAATCTTGTTCAACCGATGAACTGGACCTGAAGGGATTGTCCATAGTGGCGCGAAGCCCTGGGAAAAGCAAGTCGGGGGCTGGTATCTCGGGATACCATAGTGTAGGTATTGTTGGTTCCAATGATGCCGGGTCTCGGTTAACAGCTATGAAAACTAGCTTCGCGGCCTGTATTTCTAGGTCAGTCGAACGATCTTCCGAACGGGGGGTCCCAATAACTCACATCAAACCCGCCCATCAGATGAGTAATAGGGTCTTCTTCTGCGCAGGCTTGTAGCCTTCGTTTGGGTATATTTTCATACTCTCCAACCCAATGAGACTGAGTGCCGTCACCAAAAAGTATGCAGATGCCCCTCACCCCGTACTGATCAAAAGCAACATCGAAGCCCTTGATTTGAAGACTGGTTGTTGGTTGGGCTAGGAGGACCTCTTGTCTTGGGTATTGAAAGCCGAGAGTGACATCTTTGTTGTTGCCATCAGTGAATCTGAGTCCAGAAACGTAGCGTCGCTCGAAGATCTGAACTGTAGATACGGAGACAGCAGATAGGTTGCTGGGCAACACTTGCATGCGAACATGGAAGAATCTGCATCCTCTCTGGAACGGTTTCATGGGGGGACTGAGTGTCCGGCTGACACTGGTCCAGCTAATGCGATCAAGTACCTCAGCTGGCATTTCATGTGGCTCGAACATGGACTGGACGCGGTATCCATCACAGGTAGTTTCCCGCATACTCTGGAGAAGCTGATGCATTGGAGAAGAGAGATCCCAAACGTGGCGTCTCAGTTCAAGAGCGTTTCGGGTCCTTCTATCAGACTTCAAGGCATTTACTTCTCTGTATATGAATTCCCATTTCGGTTCAGTATATCGTTTGAGCTCGAAAATGCACTCAAATTCTCCCCCGTCTTTGAATCTCTGCTTCCAAAACCCAATGGGCAGTACGAGCTTCTTGAAGGCTCGTGATAATTGCCTCATGACATCGACTTCTGGGACAGTCAGATAATTAGCGACTATGAAAAGGATCTCGACAGGAAATCTGCAAAAAATGTCAAGAGCTGCTGTGGTCTCACTGGCCTCACCGGCCTGGTGAGCCTCTGACGATGGTGCGGGTTCCGGAACGTTGTTCGCTTCACTGGACTCACTGGCCTGGTGGGCCTCTCGCGATGGTGTTGATTCCGGAACATTGTTGGCCTCACTGGCCTCACCGGTCTCACTGGCCTCACTGGCTTGGTGAGCTTCTGGCGATGGTGTGGGTTCTGGAACGTTGTTGTTGATTGCGTCTGGATGATCAAAGATCTGCTCCAGCTGAACGATTCTGTATGGATTAGCGTTGGGGTTGGGACGGTGTGACCGAGTCAAAAAGTTCTCCTCGCCTGGAGCAACTTGGAGGCGATGTCTGGCTCGTCCTCTGTAATCATGGCCCCAGTTGAGCATTCCCAGTTGCTTAGGTGCTGAGCGGCAGAGATTCAGAATGGATCGGAGATCTTTCTGGTCAAGAGTGCCGAAAGAGCTCAAGATCTTCCAACATGCCGAGTGGAAAGGATAACCCCAAGCTTCGGGTAGCATGCCCCAGGGCAGCGGACCTCTAAAAGGGTCCTCACAGTTGTAGGGCATGAGAATGACCCTGATGCTCCTCCCATCGTTGAATCTGGGATCAGCAGGGTCAACAACGATGTAGTGGTGTCGGCGAGCTCTGAATCCGTCAGTTGAGAGATAGGCACGAGCATTTGCTTCTAGATCAAAAGTGTAGACTTTGAGTAGTCAGTTACTGCATCTCCGTTCATGGATACGGCCTTTTGCTCACCAACGTAAAATTGGTCCAGCCAGAGCGATCTGCTCGGGTGCGATGGTGTGAGGGCGATATAAAAGCCACAGAGGCAACAACAGGGAGCTGGTTCCTCCATGTTGTGGTGAGTTTTTTGTTGTGAAGCCCTGCTACATAAGAGGAGGAAAATGATGGAGGGTGGGAGAGCAAGGTTGTTGACACAGCCGAGCCGAGCCACTTGTTGTTGTTGGTCGAGTTTGAAAGAGAACAGACCCCGCCCGCTCTCGGGGGCTGAGTAACCCCGTGCGTAGGTACTAGGCCGTACTGATAATCAGATGTGCTGCATAAACAGCCCTCGCCTTTGCATGAACAGCATCATAAGACATTCATTACTCTTTATGCAACATGGCTGTTCCAGAATATGTTCCACTTATTCAACTCGAAGGAGTTCACTTTGAGCTATTATCAAGAGCAGTTCACAATGTTCTCGACACTGAACTTGCACTCTTCACCTACGCCCAGATTATTGATGGCCTGCCTGCCACTGATGTCGCTTGGGACAAGTACTCCGGCCAATATGACCCTAACCATCCCGTCAACAGTCACAAAGAGCTCTACCAAGGGGCACTCGACAAGGCCAAAGCCTTCCGCACCAACTTCACCATAGGCGATGTCAAGATTGACGTGGATGTAAGAATCCCTCAGGATCCCTTTATCACTCGCTCCATCTTCTAATCCTTACAGAAATTGAATCGGTATCAAGATACAACCCCCTCATCTCGACCTTTTCATCTACGCCTCATTGAGGTGACCGCGTGCGCCCTCCATCAAATCGGTGTTCGCCTATCACAACAAGAGAAGGTCCATGATCCTGCCACAACTGCCGGTCACGATGTTGAGTCTACCACCAACTGGGAGCGACCTCCCGATGACCTTTGCCGCGTTCCTCCGCGGCCGACAATGTTCATTGCAACTCAGTTTACTGCTCATGACCGGTATCCAAACGGTGTTGATGACATGGTTGGATATTGGGCAGAGAATCGTATCCTAGGCTGAGTAGCACTCTTTGACCATTCACAAGAATGGGCTGGTGACGATGAGCCCAACGTGTACTTTCAGTGTACCCGCGAAAGAGTCACCTTCCGTGTATGTCAGCTTCTCGATGCTCAACAGTCAGCCTTGATATCCTTTCTTCTCGCGGACACCGAAGACGTCGTCGCCAAATGTCCGCTCCCTATCTTACCAACCTCCGAGAATAGAGTTCGAATAGACCCAGGAGATGCCATTCCAGTAAAGAAGGTTTACAGAGACATTTGGGAAAGGAAGCATCCCCCAAGGCGGTGGAGGGCGCCGCGGCTGGAACGCCCTAAGACATCTTTGGACTATCCAGAGCTAGATATTGATGCAGAGGTTGAGCGCCTGAACAGAATGTAAAGCTTTGATGATGCACGAACAGCCAAGATAACTACAGAAAATAATACATCATTGTCCAAGCCATGAACAGCAAGATCCTTTCTTTGTTGTCAAATATTTAGTGGTGAAAGGTGTAGAAAGACAATAAATTTGTTTAGATATTGAAGCAGCGAGATGGAGACCACTGCCAGGATGGGAGACACCGATTCGCTGTCAGATTTCTCGCCCCGTGGTTGGTTGTTCTACGCCATCTCAGCTTATGTCTTAGCTCTCCTCACCTCAGCATCACAAATGTCTTATCTCCTCAGAGTCGTTCAGACTCAATCTCCTCCACGATAATTTGTGGCATTCATTCTGAAAGACCATGACTCTTCCTCCAAGGGCACCGGAGGTCGGACCAGAGGCCGGTTTTGTTCTTCCATCAACCATGTTCGGCGAGAATCAACTTCAAACCCCAGTATGTGTCGATGTGAGCCTCTGCCGACTCTGCCGCTTCCCCATTAATAGGGAGAAAGACATTATTGTTGCCTGTAAGTTAAAATCATCGAGTGGTGTCTCCAAGGGTTGAGCTGATCAACTGCAGTGACCCCAGATGGTCGTGTATCATCCCCGTTCGTGATCTACCACGAGAAATGCTCCGCGCCTCTTTGCATCGACAGGTCTCTCAACATTTCTTTCCGGCACTGCGTCTATCCACACTGCACTCACAACAAGGGACTCGCCATCGCCTTCCATGCAAAATGCGTTGAGATGGCCGCTCCTTTTCGAACTCCCCTCCACGAGCACCGCCTTGTCACCGAGCACTCTTATCGCCATGTCACGTTGGACCATGAAAGACGGAGAGGCCGTATTCGAGAATTGATAGAGGTCGCCCTGCACAAAACATATGGCAAGCTGTCGCCAGAACTTTGGCATATTGTGTCAGACGATGACGAGTTGATCAGACTCTACACCATAGCGGAGCTTTCTCTGCAGCATCACAAGACCAAGTGGTCTGTTGACCCGTCGCTCCCAGTGCTGATCACAGTTGTCAGAATGGATGGTGTAGAGTACGTCGGCTCACTGATGAATTCTTCCGGCCGTCATACTACGAAATTGACAAGTCCGTCAGAGTTCAGGAGCCTCTACGTTGCTAGCGACCACCTCGGCATCAGGCGAATCACTTCAGACCCGAACGAACCTGGCTTAGATACAATACATCCGACCTATTGGACAACAGTGTCGGTGAACAACCAAACGGTTACTTTCCTTGGTGATGTAAGTTCTCGGGACCATTTAGTGTACTAGAAGCTAACTCCGTTTGCGCAGGGCATCAAACTTCGAGAACTGGTGACTCCTTCGATTTACCCTCGGGTCCTTTGGCCTCATCCGCTAACACCGTCTGAACTCGACTCGATGACATTCTACTATGCTGGCTGGGGCGAGGGAGATCTTGAGGCCAGGTTAAGAACACTGACTTTCAATGAGCCTGGTACAACCGGATATTCTGTCTGTTGGGCCAATGACGAGATGATCTCACTTCATGTTCATCGCAACGTGGAACATCCCGACGCCGACGCTTCACTGTTGTATGAGCACTCTCAGTGTCAAGGCCGAAGTCTCCTCAAGTGGACTTACTACCCCGTTCAAGAAGATGAGTTCATTCAAGAGGTCTGGCTGCGAGGGTCCGAGAAATATGATACGACCAGACCTCTCCCTTCTCAAGGTGAAGGCGGTTTGCGATATCATCTGTCGACGCCTTGGGGATTACAGAAATACAAGAGACGCAGTGACATAGCTCTTGCGGTAGGACATCTTCCTCCTTTTGATCGTTGTTGGGCCGCTCAGCTAACAATAACCAAGCTTGTTACGAGCAAAGGTCGAAAAATTGTTGCCGGGAGTTTCCCAGACCATCATGGACAATATACGCCATACTCGAACCATCGTCACTGGAACCTGGTAGCAAAAACATCTGCGAACGCTCCCTTTCGAGTCTTCTTCTCTCCCTCAGACCATGGAATTCCTCTGATAGCTGCGCCAAGATTACCAGACAACCATACCGCAGCCACTTCTCCGAGACAAACGCCCCTTGATTCCATGCCACGCTTCAACCCACTCCATACTCTACATTACTCTTCTGCGTCCTTGGAAAACGTCACAGAAGTTCTTGTCTGCAAGAGCAAGAATGAGAAGGACATAGGCGTGATTCGACACTTTGACTTGGAAAACAGCCGTATGGTTGAAACTCCTTACAAGAAGGTCGCTGGGCTATTGCTTCGGTACGCTGACGGTAGTGAGGCTAGCATTGGGTGCTTTCGGTTTGACTGGGCCGAGACGCCGCTTACAAGAGACGGTTCTAGAGGATTATTTGTTGGGACAAGGCCAGGGAAGATAGTGCAAATACCTCCACATGTAGCTGCTGTGGGTATCACGCCGCCAGAGGCTGAGGGGGAATTTACTTGGATGGAGATGCCCTGGGCTGGAGTACTTGAATGGTGGTTTAACCCTGATAGCTTGGACACTAGCATCACGCATTTCCTATAATCAAGTGAGATCCATGGCATAGGAAGAACTTTTGACAACAGGAAGACTTTCCTTAGTGAATATTACCATTCCTCAAGTAAGTAAGAAACTTACATGGGTATGCTCTCAGTTCTGATTGTCAGCTGACATAAGACGTGATGCGCAATCTAGTCTCGCTTCTCTGCTGACGCTGCCCCACAGGCTACGATTTGCATCCTATAAATCCTCTCATCGAAACCATTCTTTTATCTCATCTTACCAGAAAGAAAGAAACAGCCGAAACAACTACTATGTCCGAACTCAATGTCCACAGTTTCTATCGCATCTGGTTCACTTGGGTCGACCCACTGACTGTCCTCCCATCCGTCTACGCCCTCATCTTCACCCCTGAGTTCATCCTCGATGGCCTCATTCCACTGAGCATGTCTGCGTACAACCCAGACCAGGCCTTCTTATTCCACCAGCTCGCTGCGCTATTCGCGTTTGTCGCCATCATGCTGGCTGTGCTTCTCAGAGTCAGCTCAGACATCAAAGTATGGAGAGTCGTCATTGGCGGCGTGCTTCTCATCGACATTGCGCTCTTGGTCAGTGTCTTTGTCAGCATGAAACAGCAGGGCCGTTCAGAGCTGTCTATGTTCAGATGGCAAGATTGGGGGAACTATCTGTTCACTGGATGGGTTGCTGTTGTGAGGGCTTTGTTCTTGGCTGGAGTTGGAGTTGGCGGTGTGAAGAAAGGAAAGGTGGCTTGAATGCTGACAATGAAATTGGATCCGTATTTCATTGTTAGTTTGATTCATTGCATAGCCATGGCACCGAATGTCTTAATGGTTGTCAGAGTGGTGTTTGGACGATCAGGAGCAGTGTTCTGCGAACGAACAGTAGCACATAAAAGTAGGGACCCAGGCGTCATATTCTTGGGTGCATCCATAGAGTTGGTGAAGAATTATTTGGCCTTTGTCTTTCTATACTGAATTCGAGCCTACAAATTGTCTGGTACGTTGTGATCCCTAAGAACATCTCTCATGCTCTTTTCTTGCCAGATATTGTACATGGTAATCATTTGCACAAGTATCATTGGTTTTATCTACTCATATGACCGCTAACTTCACTATCATCTACCTACACCGTGTTCGCAATTCACATACATCAGTGAATGTCTGGTATACAGAACAGGGACTTTGATTGAACCAAAAGACCTGTGCCAGCGCCAACTCAAGAGTGAAGCTCCTGAACAGATACGCAACAGGAATCCACTTCCACTGTTCTATCATCGTATATATTGCACTTCTTCACCTCGTCCCCCTGAAGCCTTTCTTTCCCCCTTACCAACACTCACATTGAGTTTCCATCAACTGCCATCACACAACTTGTCAACATCACTGCGTACTCACCATCAGCCTTCAGCATTTACACGAGCATCCTCTGACCTCTCTCGTCAACCACTGTACTTCAACCGCAATCATGGTCTTTGAAATGCCCGACCGCAACCGCAACCGCAACCGTGACCGCAGTGACGGTCGTAATCGTAGCGACAGCCTTGATCGTGATAACAACCGTCGCAGACACGAAACCTATGAGCACAATATCAACCCGACTTTGATCTTCAGTCTAGATCGCCTCCGCGATGGCCTCGAGCTTGTCTACGGCCACAACGCGTTTACTGTCGTCGGTGACATCATGCAGTTGACCGTCCGGGTCCGTCTTCCCATGCCTGAGAACTTGGTCGCGCGCCTTCAGAATGAAGGCTTTCTCCGTCGCGAGCCAACCGAGATTCTCCCTAAGGCTGTGAAAGATCAAATCAAGGCAAACGGTTGGTACCAGATGCGGCCTTTTGACCAGGAAGAGCCTTATTATGGGTAAGTTGTTGAGGATGTGTTGATAACGTCGAGGACTCGTCTTTGGCTGGACCGGATTTGGAGAAGGATTACTTGTGAAATTTGATCGCTGAGCTGCAGAAGATACAGTAAGACCTTTTCCCGAGTTTTGACATTCTGAATAGACAGATCAAGGGTAGGATTTTGGAGCGCGGAGTATAGCAATAGACAGAGAGGAGAATTGACAATCATCTAGATACGTGAGAGTCTATTATGACAGGTGATGCAACCAAGCCTAAAGTTGAGTTTCATTGCCCTCTGTGACCTATTTCCAATTGAAATGTATCAAAATTAAGTAAATAACGCCAACGATGCTTGATCTGGAGTCGCGAAATCATCTGGGTGGCGTATATAAACACCACATCTGGACGCTTCTGCATCGTCTGG
The DNA here is from genome assembly GCA_014898875.1 of Fusarium miscanthi. Lineage (NCBI taxonomy): Eukaryota > Fungi > Ascomycota > Sordariomycetes > Hypocreales > Nectriaceae > Fusarium > Fusarium miscanthi. Next base: position 54,744 of record JAAVUA010000332.1, read on the forward strand.
TCCTATAGTTTAGTGGTAATGACGTCGGATTTTGATACCCTCAGAAGCCTTCCGAAGACCCCGGTTCGAACCCGGGTAGGACCTCGCTTTTTGCCGGCTATCCCAATGTGGGCCTGCTTGGCTGTTAAGCTCCATTTAAAGCCAGCCCTCTTACCGAAGGTCCTATAGTCTAGTGGTTAGGACGTTGGATTTTGATCACCAATCAAATTCTTCCGAAGTCCCCGGTTCGAACCCGGGTAGGACCTCATCTTTTGGCTCTGAGACGTTCTATTTCTTTTGCTTCGTATTTAAATCTTTTGCAGAAATGAATTTCCCCATTTCATAAGCATGGGTGCTCAGGTTCTACTCGAGCGCGTCATCAAGAGCTCTCCGCTTGGTGCTGATGTGGGATGCCCTCTGTTACACAAGGCCGATTGCAACCGCAAAGCATTGATTGAGGCTTCAGCCATAATACCATTAAAAGTTACATATTGCTATCTACTATTATATACGATCCAAAATGTGCATCAATGGCCTCGTGGCTTAGAAAGGCACGGGAACGTTGCGCTCAAGGTATCCAAGGAACTTGGGGAGACGACGCTTTGAGGGTGCATTAGTAGATCGCTGGAGATCCTCAATTGCGCTAGCCCACTTGACAAGCTCAGCTTCAGCCCACGCAGTTTGCATGATTCCGAGACCGAAGGGCATTCCAGAGTCCTTGGCATAACCGCCGGGGATGGTGATGACGGGGTAACCGGCCTGGGCAGCGATCTGAGGAGCCTGGGCGACCTGGGGAGGGACGAGAAGACCAGAGAGCTTCTTTCCCTTGTATGTGAGAGCATCGTTGATACCCTTGCGGCAAGAGGTCTGGCAGAACTCGAGGGCTTGCCAGTATTTCTCGTCTCGGATGCCCTTGGACTCGAGAGAAGCAAGGAAACCGTCTTGACCGGAGGCGAAAGCGGGAATACCCTTGCCATCCTTATACGGGTAACCACCCTCGACACCGTCGTACTGCTTGTTGAACCTGAAGTCGTTAGTCATGTTCAGGCAATTGAGATGCCGTGTGCTTACTTGACGATGTCCTCAAGGTTACGGACGTTGGTGTTCTTGACCTCGCTCAGGTAGGTCTCGATGTTGCGGTAGAAGTCGACCTTGATGTAGGTATACTCAGACTCATTGGGGAATCCTCGAGTGGTGCCGTAATCCCAGTTCCATCCATCAGGGCTGACAATGGTCTCGTAGTTGGTGATCTCAGTGCCGTTGATGATGGTGGCGCCAGCAGATTTGATCAGGTCGACGAGCTCGAGAAGCTGAGACTGCATGTCCTCATCGGCAAGAGCCCAGAAGCTCTTCCAGGGAATACCAAAGGTAGCGCCCTTGAGAGCATTCTTGTCAGTGAGGTACTGCGCATAACCGCCCTTGGGGGTCATGTTCTTCTGGCCCTCAGTGTAGTTGTCGCGCTTGTCGACGCCGTAGATGGCGTCGAGAACAAGAGCAGCATCCTTGACATTTTTGGCAAAGCAACCAACAGAGTCCTGATGCTCACTCTCAGGAATGACGCCAGCGCGAGAGGTAAGACCAACAGTGGGCTTGATGCCAACGATGGCATTGCGGTTGGCGGGGTTAATAACTGCGACAACATCAGCGCAACTCACAGCATAGTTACAGGTTCAGTAAAACTCACCACTGCCATCGGTCTCAGTACCAAGCGAAAACGCAATCACATTAGCACCAACACCAACACCGCTACCAGAAGAGCTACCGCCAGGGTTAACAGTCAAGTTGTAAGCGCTGCGGACCTGGGCACCGCGCCCAGAGTAACCCTCAGAGTAATCGTTGCTGCGCATATCAGCCCACTCGCTGAGAGCAGCCTTGCCGAAGAGAACGGCGCCAGCGTCGCGGAGCTTCTTGACGACGTGCGCATCGCGGGGAACGACGTTTCCAAGGAGCGCCCAGCTTCCGGCGGTGGTCTCGAGACTGTCCTTGGTAGCGATGTTGTCCTTGACGGTGAAGGGAATGCCGTGCAGAGGACCGCGACATTTGCCCTTTGCGCGCTCGGCGTCACGCTCTGCTGCGATGGCGAAGGCATCGGGGTTGACCTGGAGAACAGAGCTGCGCAATGTTAGCTATGTTCAAGGTATCATGATATAGCATCAATTGACCATGCAATTGGCCATTCCAGGAGACTTACTTGAGGTACTCCTTAGTCTGATACGTGCGCATGAGGTAGCAAGTCACAAGCTGAACAGAGGTAAGCTTGCCGGCCTTCATAGCATTCTGCATCTCCGTAAAAGTAGCCTCCTCAAGCTTGAAGCCATTGCAATCAGGCATGGGGAACAAATCAGGCGATCCAGCATTCTTCTCCAAGGGGATCATGTTGGGCTGGATCGCGAACAGAGGCTCATTCTTGGACTGCTTGGGTGTAGCGCTCACGCCTTGGGCGATGAGGCCCGTGGCCAACGACAACCCGAGAAGCTTCATGGTGAACGGGATTTGATGAGCAACAGAAGGGCTGTGGTGTTCAGAGTCAAGAGAGGGAGGGAATAGAAGCTGTTTTGTTTATTCCCCAGGTAGGTAAGCTACCTAGTACCTATGCACATTAATTACTTCTACAAGGGTGCCCCAGCGGCGAACTTGGGAATCGGCGAAGACGGAGGCTGCGGGAGCACATTCGGCCGCTAGACAACGTCAACTGAACTAAACAGAAAATGTCATGTCATGGCCTTGCATTCAATTCAATTGCCCATGTCATGTCACTGGTTCCCTCGCATCTTTGGAAAGATTACCACGGATCAGTCAAGCCGGATGGGCGGGCGGGGGCCAAAGCCGGGGAG
>JAAVUA010000333.1:0-58700 GCA_014898875.1 Fusarium miscanthi
CTCCCTCCACAACTTCCGTGGACTCCGTCTCACTGGCGCGTGTCGGATTTGTGTCGCAGAGGTTGTTGCTTGTAAACTCTGATCAGGCCAATCCTTTTTCCGAGCTTCATCGAATCACACCGGCAAACCCTACCTCGGTCGATCCATTGGCGCTCACAACGTATCCAGCTCACCAAAGAAATTATACAGCCAACATCACAAACCGCCCATCATGTCGAAGGTGATGCGAAGTGTCAAAAATGTGACCAAGGGTTACTCCAGCGCCCAGGTCAAGGTCCGAGAAGGTCAGGACTCCCTGCGTCCTCGATTGCGTCGCTGAAACCTCGCCGCTGACAGTGACATGTAGCTACCAGTAATGACCCATGGGGCCCGACCGGCACTCAAATGAGCGAGATTGCTCAAATGACATACAACACGTATGTAATACCCTGCGCATTGCTCAACTACCTTGTGTACGTATGATGGGAAGTACTGACTTGGCATGACGCGATTAGATCCACCGAGTTCTACGAGATTATGGACATGATCGATAAGCGCCTCAACGACAAGGGAAAGAATTGGCGTCACGTACTTAAGGCACTCAAGGTTCTAGATTATTGTCTTCACGAGGGTTCAGAACTTGTCGTTACATGGGCTCGACAGAGTATTTACATTATCAAGACTCTGCGAGAGTTCCAATACGTTGACGAAGACGGTCGCGATGTCGGACAGAATGGTCAGTATTTGTATATGTGCCGTTTAAAGCTGCCACTAATACCCAGCTAGTCCGAGTTGCTGCTAAGGAGTTAACTTCACTCATTTTGGACGAAGAGAGACTGCGGGCCGAGCGAAGCGACCGAAGATCCTGGAAGTCGCGCGTTACTGGCCTTGAGGAATTTGCTCCTCAGCATGCTGAGCCTGTGAACCACGGAACCCGACGACAGCAGCCGAGACGACAAATGAACGAAGAGGAAGACGCCGAGTACCGTCTAGCTCTGGAGGCAAGCAAGTATCAGGAGGAGGAAGACAGGAAGAAGCGCGAAAGCCGACAGAACGGACCAGGTGACGATGACGATTTGGCGAAAGCAATCAAGCTTAGTGAGGAGGAGGAAGAGAGAAGGCGCAGGGAACTCGAGAACAGCAACGCTGCCTCTCTTTTCGACGACGATCCCACCCCTCAGCAGCAAACCAGCCAACCACAGTACACTGGCTTCAACCAAGGATACCAGCAAGGAAACCCTGTTGACTTCTTTGCCAACCCTATCGAGCAGAATCAACCTCAGCCCACTGGCTACATGAACAACGCCTACACTGGATTCCAGCAGACCCAACCCACCGGTTTCCAGCCAAACTACAACACCGGTTTCAATGGCCAGCAGACAGGTATGGGCTTCGATCCCTATGGTCAGCAACAACAGCAGAACCAGCAAGGCTTTCAACCCCAGCCCACAGGCTTCAATCCTTACCTGCAACAACAACAGCAACAGCCCCAACAGCAGTCGTTCTCATCACCTGCTTCTCCGGAACCCACTCTCCAGCCTGGTAGCAACAACCCCTGGGCAACGAACAACAGTCAGCAGCAATTGCAACCAACTCCCACTGGTTCCAACAACCCCTTCGCCCAGTTCAGCCGTCCTCAATCCGCCCGACCAAACCCAATTTCGTCTCTCGGTGCGCTTCCTGAACAGAAGAGCCTCAACTCCTTTGGCAACCAACCTCAGACTCAGCCCCAGCTCCAGCAGCAGAACAGTTTCCCCCTGCAATCACAAAACAGCTTCCCTCAGTCGCAACCTTCATTCGCCGCTCCTCAAAAGGAAATGAACGAGCACGAGACACGACTCAATACTCTGCTTGCGAGCGGTGACGGCATGGACACCTTTGGCAACACAGGCAACCTTCGTATTCCCGCCCAGCACACAGCCCCTGGCACGTTCATCAACAGTGCCGGTGCAGGAGTTGCCCGCATCAACGCCGAGGCCACTGGCAACAACCCCTTCCTTCGACAGCAGTTCACGGGTATGCCCACAGTCAACTATGGCGCCCAGATGCCTGCTGCGACTGGTCCTGCTGGCATGAATGGACAGACGAACAACCCCTTCGCCCATCAGCAGGCACCACAGCAACAGCAGCAGAACCACGACTTGATCCAGTTCTAAGTTGAGTTCCTGAATCGAAATTTACGCTCTTATATCGGCGACCAGCTAGTTGTGTGATGGTTTGATTGATTACCCCTGACTTTTCTTTGTTGTACGTTCATCTTCATATCCCGGCTTGAACCCGATTCCCGTTTTTTGCGCAGGCGAAGGATGGTATTCCCCTGTTCTCGGTACATTTTTATGGTATTGGACCGTCGTTGAGTCTGATATTTGGGTGGCTTAGTTGTGATGGGAGAGTGGGAAAGCTTTTGTGATGGATCTTGGGATTTTAGACAGCGCGTCAGGCGCATTTGAAAAAGAAAAAACAATTCTTAGATGTTAATGAAATCTACCCATTGACTCCGTTGTAGCCATATTACGCCATTCCCCTTTCCTCTTTCAATGCTTAATGCGCCCAGCAGCTAACTAATGTACCCAAATCGCTTGGAAGGTCGCTCCTGTCTGAATCATTCTTTGTCTGACAGTGTGGCTTTACTCGGCTAGCCAAGCCTCGTTTATTCGGGACAACTCTGTGCTCGCGAGGACGATTCTGAGACAGCCATGTGCCTCGATCTGTTGCAACAAGCACCTCATCGGCTCAAGATAGAGATCAATGTTGCAAGCCCACACGCCGACCTCGAAGCGCGACAGGCGTGGATGATATGCGAACCCCAAGCGATGCCACTTGCACTGGACTTTATCACTGTCATGTCCTGGAACGGCTGGTATTGTGCCATTCTGTGAGCTCCTATGGTTGGGCTTAACCAGCCTCCTCCATCATCTGTATGAATTCTTCCAAGTTTACACCGCCTTTGCCCTCGTGATCCAGATGCTCAATCATGCTCTGAATTTCCTCGTCTGTCATGGTCCTCTCTTCCTTGATATCGGAAGCCAGCCGTCGCATGTCCTCAAAGGAAATAACGCCATCTCCGTCGTAATCAAACATGTTGAACACTTTTGTTGCTTCTTGTCTGGGGTCGCGGCTGGCGAGTAACTTGGCAGCGCATAATCGGAATTGGTCGAGGTAAACATAGAGGCGGTTGACAGGACAGCTGTGAGGATCTTGCCATTCGGGGGGGACAGAGCCGTATGATTGTAGTTCTCTGAAGTAATCAGGCTTAGACATATCAAAGCCTAGCGCTGCTAGCGAGTGTCTGAATTCGTAACTGTTGAGCCATCCCTTCTTCTTCATGTCCATTAAATCAAACTGGCAGAAGTAACTGTGAGCGGAGAGTTTCTCAAGGCGGCTTGGACTCTACCTACAACTTCATCAATATGTTCGCGGTCCTCCTCCGGAATCGTACTATAGTCCTCGTTTGAGGACACTTGAGGAGCAACTGGCTGCCTCGACTGCGGAGGAAGTCCGGAGCCACCTAACGAGCGCCCTTGAAAGGCAGTACGTGGCGTTGCATGAGAATTCATTGTTTTGATTTCTCAATGTGGCTGGCAGCGAGCGGCAAGCAAGCAAGCAAGGCGGTGGACGCAATGGCGCCAAACGACTGGTGAAATAACGAAATTTGAAGATGGTTATGGTCGCAAAGGTTGACAATAGTAAAGGCACCTGATGCGACAGGGCGAAGATGTTGGAGTAGCGTGGCGCAAGGTTGTGTTGTTTGTTCCAAGAGCTGAAGGAGATGGATGCTTAGAGGTAGGTTGTGTGACGCGACCATTGACGCGGTGGGTAGAAAAAATTAGTGCACCTTTGTTGCAGCAAATTGGCAATGGCTACATGGGTTACGGCCAGGATCTCGACGTACAACAATAATATTAATGTAAGTTTGAAATTAAAGTCTTCTCTCATCCGTATAAATGACTGAAAGCTATTGAGCCTCTATTCTATCATTCACCTCCAGGCTCAAGATATTCTAGTCTGGCTGGGCAGCTCATGTCATTGCTGTGGATGGTTCAGGTGGGTCCGAACTTACAGCCATGCCATTGTAGAACAAAGGTAAAAGCTACTGGATAATACATTTAGGGTCGTGATCAAAGCCTAACCTTAGGAGAACTTATAGAGTTTTACCTCTAGTCAAGCTCGAGGCAGCATTTGTAAACAATTGATTAGAAAGCGCCCGCTTGAATATGTGCAGATCAGCTGTTCAATACCAGGAATGATTGAGTCAGTGAAGCAAAATTACCGAATCCAGATGTCATTTGTTTTCTAGGCTCCCAGGCGCGTACAGAGCTGGCCAACCAAACGCGGTTTTGGCTGACGTCGAGTCTGTCTCGGTACCTTTGAAGCAGGTAGACTTCAGGCCTACCGCAGGCATCAGTGACTCAAGCAGCAGGTAGCTCTGACGCAAGCCCTGATTGGCTGTTCAAGCTCAAGAACCAACCAAGCCGCAAAATTCTTGTCTGAGGCAGCAACGCACTGGGCCCTGGGTGCGACAGACCTTAAGCTACTAAAGCCACTGAGGTACCTCACCCTAGCTCAATCAACTTCTCTTCTCCACATGCACGCTCATACGCGTGCTCGCCCTGAAAAATCGCAGGAGCGCAGACTGACATCCACTCCTTAACAACTTCATCATCGGCGACCATCATGTCTTTCGGCGGCGGCTTCGGCGGCTTTGGCCAAAACAACAACACTTCTGGTGGCCTCTTTGGAGCCGGAAATAATAATAATAATAACAACACCACAGGCGGCTTTGGCTCAACAACCGGTACGCAAATTTTACTTCGTCGCATCGCTGTCATCTACCATTGAGAGAGGAAACCAGTGCGCGAAGCTCTATCCACATCGACATACTAACAGCATCTTAGGCGGCTTCGGATCAACAAATACTGCTGGCGGCTTCGGAGCTAAACCTGCATTCGGTTCTACCCCTACCAACACCGGAGGTGGCCTCTTCGGCTCCTCGACCGCCAACAACAACACCAGCACTGGCACAGGGTTTGGAGGTTTTGGAAGCAACACAAACAACACCACATCAACGTTCGGTAGCAACACAGGAGGTGGCATGTTTGGAGGCAACACTGCCAACAAGACTGGCTTTGGCACCGCAGCCAACGCCGGCGGATCGCTCTTCGGCGGAGGCAACACCACCACCACTACCACCGCGGCGACGGGGTTCGGCTCTGGATTTGGCTCTGGCACAGCATTTGGCGCCTCAAGCACCAATACCCTTGGCGGTGCTGCGGGCGACCCTCCTGGCACCGCAGTTGCGGCCTTCCAAGCATGGAGCGAGAAGGAAGCCAACAGTACCTCGACCAACTCTTACCAAAATATCCTTTTCCAAGACCCCTACAAGAAGTGGTCTGCTGACGAACTTCGACTTGCCGATTACGTTCAGGGAAGACGACATGGCAATGCTACTGGTGGTGGTGCGTTTGGCGTGAGCTCAGGTTTTGGCGGAGGGTTTGGAACTAACACAAGTACCACCGCAGCTTCAGGTTTTGGGGCGAACACGACGGCCAACACTGGTGGTGGTCTTTTCGGATCCAACACGAACAACAACACATCAACACCAAGCACTGGCTTTGGCTCGACTGGATTTGGAGCAACCAACAATAACAACACCGCCAGCGGAGGCCTGTTTGGCAGCACTGCGAACAAACCTGCTGGAGGCCTATTCGGCAGCACCACCACGCAGACGAACCAGACTGGCGGCGGTCTTTTTGGAGGAGGAAATACCAACACTACAGGTGGCTTTGGTAACACAAACACCACCGGAACTGGCTTTGGTCAGACGAACACGAATACCGGTGGTGGGCTGTTCGGAGCCGCTCAGAACAAGCCTGCCGGTACCGGTTTCAGCTTCGGAAACACGAATACCAACACTACCGGTGGATTTGGAGCCAGCAGCACAAACAACGCGTTTGGCGCAAACAACACTGCAAACAGCGGCGGTGGCCTCTTTGGTGGCAATAACACCCAAGCTGCCGGCACTGGTGGTGGCCTCTTTGGACAGAACAACAATCAGACACAGCAAAACACCGGTGGTGGCCTCTTTGGCCAGAGCAACCAAACACAACAGTCGGGCGGATTGTTCGGCGGCAACAACCAACAGAAGCCTGCTGGTACTGGCTTATTCGGCAACACAAACACTGGCACAGCTGGCGCTGGTGGTGGTCTATTCGGCAACAATCCACAACAGACGAACACGACTGGCTTTGGTGCCGCCAACAACAATGCTACTGGTGGTCTGTTCGGTAGCAAGCCTGCCCCAACTGGTGGCCTTTTCGGAAATAGTACCACAGCTCAAGCGAATACAGCTGGAACTGGCTTTGGCGGCGGCTTGGCCTCAAATACTCAAATGAACCAAAATACCGGCGGCCTCTTCGGTGCTGCCAACAACCAGCAGCAAAAGCCCAGTCTGTTCGGTGGCAGCACCAACAATGCTGGAGGCGGCCTCTTTGGCGGCCAAAACAACCAGAACGCTGGATCTTCTCTGTTCGGCGGCAGCACAAACCAGCAACAGCAACAGAATGGGGCTTCAATCCTGGGTAACAGCCAGTCCGTTAACGCCCCTCAGGGTCTGACTGCCAACCTCAACGACGTTTCGGCATTCGGTTCTCCTGGACTGTTTGCTGGTCTCGGTGGAAACGAAGTCCAGAACCCCGGACCCCTGGCTACTCCATTGAGTGGTGGTTCAAAGCCAAGAAGAAGCTCGATCCTGCCTATGTATAAGTTGGCCCCGGCTTCTGCTTCTCGATATGCTACTCCCCAAAAGCGAGGCTTCGGCTTTTCCTACAGCAACTACGGAACCCCCTCGGGCAGCCCCGCCAGTAGCATTTCCAGCACACCTGGAAACCTCGGCCACAGTTTGTTAGGCTCTAGCCGATCTGGAAATCTCAGTAAAAGCCTATCGACCAACAACCTGCGCCGCAGCTTCAACACCGAAGACAGTATTCTTGCCCCCGGAGCTTTCTCTAATGGATCTCAGCCCAGGTGGTATGGAAGCACTGGCTCCAAGAAGCTCGTTATCAACAGAGACATCAGGAGTGATCTCTTTTCTACACCGCAGAAGGACAGAGCCTCAGATGCCGGAACTGGTTCCCGAAAGCTCTCCAAGCGTGTCAGCTTTGACACAAGCAATGTTGACATGGATGACAGCACACCTGTTCGCGGTGCTCTTCCTGCTGCTAGCGATGTCGACAGCCCAGCCAACGACGAGACCCCACGTCAGACCCGCACAGCTAATGGTACGAACGGTTCGGCCGGCTCCAAGACTCCTGAAATGGAAGAAGTCAAGGGCAACGAGCTGGCTATCGTTCATGAGGAGGACAACACTGCCACCCCTGAGGCTTCATCTGCCAGCACCGCCGACAATGCGCCCGGACAATACTGGATGTCACCTCCCTTGGAGGATCTCGAAAAGTTGAACCGCATGCAGCGCCAAAAGGTCGATGGTTTCACTGTCGGCCGTGACAACGTTGGTTATGTTTCTTTCAAGGTCCCTGTAGACATCAGCAACATCGATCTGGCTGACATCTGCGGTAACCTTATTGTGCTCGAGCCTAGATCTGCTACAGTCTACCCGATCTCGGCCAAGAAACCGCCTGTCGGTAAGGGCCTCAACGTTCCCGCCAGGATTGCTCTCGAGCAGTCATGGCCCCGTGGCGGTAAGCGTATCGCCAATGACCCTAAACGATTTAACAAGCACGTTGAGCGTCTCAAGCGAATCGAGAACACAACTTTTGAGAGCTACGACAAGGAGACTGGTGTCTGGGTCTTCTCAGTAGAGCACTTTACCACTTATGGCCTTGACGACGATGATTCCGACGACGAGGAGATGACACAGAACGAGCCAGCTGCCCCCCAAGAGGTGGCTCTTGATGCTTCCATCAACTCCGTCAACTCCCCCATGGAAGATGACACATTCGAGTTTCGAAGACATCGTGGTCTTCCCGGTGGTTACGACGATGAACGTCAAGCCCTACAACCCCAGTTCCCTAGCGAGCAGTCTTTTTTAGGGGTTAGCTCCGCGGATTCCGCACCCAATGATGTCAGGCTGTCCCTCGAGGAGGAATACGCCGATGATCTGGGTGATGAATATGACGTGTCCGAGGATGAAGACATGGCGAGGTCTTCTCTCGAACCGCATCTGGCCGCGGAGCTCGACGACAACTCGTCCGAGGGTGTTCCGGAAGCCGTGAAGGCGACTCCTGGAGGCATCCTCAGAGCTAGAATGCGAGCTGTTAAGGACTCTGCTGGTCCTGTGCAGCTGGAGGTTGCTGACGGGGACGATTGGATGGAGATGTTGAGAAAGACTGTCAGCCCAGTCAAGCGAGACCGACAGCTTTTGAGGGAGCTGAATAACTCTCCCTCAAGACAGACAGGCCTACTGATCGACCTTGACAAGAGTGGATCAGACACTTTACGGAAATCATCCATTTGGAGGAAGAGCATGGCAAAGAACGATAGGCTGGACAATTTCGCGGCAAGCACCATTGGCATGGATAAAGGCCGTGGGTTTGCGACTAGCATCGACCTCATGAACTCATTGTTTGAGAAGCCCAAGCCAGCACCCCAAAAATTTCAAGCCTCAGTCTCTGGCAAAGGCTTTCCCAAGGTCGGTTCCCTAGTTGTTACCTGAGTGGCCTCAGAATGTAATCCCTGGAGGTTTATGTATCTATTGACTTGTAGTATATGAATTGATGCTAAAATTGATTTTGATTAGTGGCCCTACGAGCGACAGGACAAGACAATAACTTTGGACGGTTACGAGAAGACTTTCCACGACGCTGGCCGACCTACTTGGGGTCCTGACGAGACACTTGTTGTTCCTCGACCACTGGCTTCACAAGGCGGCCGACGATCTCTCACCCATAACACCGACCTTGTTTCTTTTCAACGTTGTTCGATTCAGACTGACAAGCAAGAGCTCCGCCTAGCCTCATTCGCAATGGAGGTTAGTCATTGAACATCGACCTCCAGACATATGCTGACTCGTCATCTAGCAATCCAAGCGATACCTGGGTAACCAGGATAAGCTCACTGAGATCCGAATTGTTGACGATGTTCCTTTTGCCTCCCTCAACGTTACTCACTTGCAGGATGTCTTCCACCATCAGGACATGAACGATCCCGCAAGCATGCAAGAGAAGCACGTGTGGGAGTTGGCCAGTATTCTTTTCGACTCGGTCAACGACAATAGTCAACCGGAGCACCTTGTCCGCAGGAATAAGCTGTCGCATTTCTGGTCTCTTCTTGTAGACTCGGCCTCGGCTACGACTATTGGCCTGGCGAGATCGAGCGAAGAGAAGGCTGTTGCGTGCCTTGCTGGCCACCGGATCATCGACGCTTGTAAGCACCTTCTCGATGGAAAGAATTTTCACCTGGCCACCTTGGTACCTCTTATTGGCACCAGTGATGCTGCCAAGAAAGACATGCGAGAACAGCTCAAGGCATGGCACGACTCAAAGATGCTCTCGGAATTTTCAGAATCTATCCGTACCATCTACGAGCTCCTGTCGGGCAATGCATGCGTCTGCGAAGGTATGAAGGGAGTGCCCGTGGAGGACCGCCTAGACTCGTTTGTCATTTCGAAAAAGTTTGGACTCGACTGGAAGCAGGCCTTTGGTCTCCGACTGTGGTACTCGATCGCTCAGCAGGATGACCTAGCAGCTGCAGTGCATAGCTTCAAGAATGACATCGACCAGGAGAAGGAGTACCTGCCGCTGCCTTGGTATATTGATCAGGGTATCAAGCCCTTGTGGGATGATGTCGACTCCGATCGCCGGCAAGATCTCCTCTGGGGTCTTCTCCAGTTGTACGCCAATGACAGCACCGACCTGGAGGCTGTGCTGCGCCCTGAAAACTCGCAGCTCTCTCCACTTGACATGCGCCTGACTTGGCAACTCGGCCTTGCCCTCAAATCCAGTGGCAAGGTTTCTTTCGGCCGGGATGGCGCTGAAAAGGCCGACGCTGCTACTCTTGCTTTTGCCTCGCAACTTGCAAGCGCCGGTGAATGGCTCGAGGCAGTGTTCGTTTTGCTGCATCTGAGCAAGCCACTTGCCCGAAAGATGGCTATCCAGGAACATGTTGCCCGGCATGCTGGTCTCATCGGCGATGAAAACTCTTCCGCCTTCCAGGTACTGACCGAAAAGTTCCAAATCCCTTCGTTGTGGATCTGGGAGGCTCTGGCTCTGTACATGCGCAGCGTTAAGAAAGATGCGTACTCAGAAGTGCAATGCCTCCTGCGCGCCGGCTCTTTTGTAGAAGCCCACCGTGTTCTCGTCAAGGAGGTTGCACCTCTGGCCATTGTTGAACGCGACTACGCGGACCTCTCTACTCTTCTCTCTCAGTTTGAAGGCCGACAGGAAGTCATCTCGGACTGGCCGCTTGGAGGAGAGATCTACAGCTCCTTCCTGCAGCTCATTCAGCATCGCGCGAGGCACGAGATTGCACCGCAGGCAGTTTTGGAGAAGCTCCTTGCAGGTCTGCACGCGATGGATGAGGAAGCAGGGGATTCCGGAGTCCTGCGGTACGCTGCGGTGTCGGACATGGCAGATGAGACTGCCAAGGAGATTGTTCAAGCCAGCAAGAAGAGACAGGTATGTTTTAGCAGATGGAATGTAAGCAAGGCTGGAACAGTTACTGACTATGCAATGCAGGATACGGAGTTAAGGTCTAGGATTCTCAACCTGCCTTTGACACAAGATCGTCTGTTGGCCTACTCGGTGGACTTGAGCATGGACCGATACCGAGAAGTTATGTCTCACTAGGAGATGGACGTGGACGTGAACAGTATAGGATTGATGCCATATTGGAGTGGTTATACGATAGTCTAGTAATGCAGGTAGAGGTACTACCTTAAAAAGGAGCAAGCGTGTCTGCGTCTTGAGGATATGAGAGTAGGGCGGGCATTCATTTATGGTCTCATGAGATGAGGACTTGTAGAAATAGTCTAGATAGTTGCATGGAGCGTAGGTAGTAAGGAAACAATTGCATTTTGGGACCTTTTTATTATTATTGACTGTGATGTACTTATAAGGTGGTGGGTTTACTGTGGCAGACCTAGAATCATTTATACGTGCGTGGGGTGAGTGGATCGATCGTCTGTCAACCTCATTAGAAGTTTTGGCCACTGCAAAGCTGATGATGGTGAATTGATCGCAACGCGTATTGGTAGGCTTCGTCATGTCTAAGCCAAAGAACTGGCCAGATGGCTTCCCGTATCTCAAGGCGCCTCTCCACGACAAGAGTCTCGCTCCAACGCACATACAAGCTCTGAAGAACAAACCATCTGCTTCAAGTGGCACTCCCATCATCCCATCGCCGGCGACAACAACACCGTGTAATCTGGTCAAGATCCAGCCCATTTCTAACCCGTCCCACCCAGCAAACGGTCAGAGTGGCCTCTTCGCAGCTCAGAATCTTGCGCCTGGCAGCTTCATCCTCGCGTATCTCGGCCGAGTGCACTCAGGTTCAGCATCCTCAACACAGAGCGACTACGATTTATGGCTGGACCGAGAGCTTGACGCAGCTGTTGACGCAGCGAGTGAGGGAAACGAGGGGCGCTTCGTGAACGACTTTAGAGGCGTGGGGGAGAGAGCGAATGCGGAGTTTAGGACGGTTTGGTGCGAGAGATGGGGAGAGCTTTGTGTGGGAGTATGGGTGCTTGGAGGTGGGAAGAAGAAGAAGGGAGTTGGGATCAAGAAGGGGGAGGAGATTCTTGTCAGTTACGGTAAAGGATTCTGGGGAGAGAGGAAAGCGGAGGAGTATGATTATGAGGGGGAGGACGGAGAGGGAGATAATAGAGAGGCATCATGATGTGTACTCGGAGATGGAGATGGAGATGGTTTGACGCTTTATACAAACATGTCACTCAATTTCTAGATTGTAACAACAAATATATTGTCCTTGTCTTCTTTCCCCTTCAGCTGTTGAATGTCTAACTACCAATTTACAACTTAGAGTCCCATGCGTTAACCTCCAAGTCTCCTTCTTCATTCAAGGCGGAGTTGAGGAGGGTATTTCTCATCAGAGAGTGGCTGGCCATGATCATGCATAGCAAGGCCAGGACCTGGGCGCCATAGGCAACACTCAAGAGGTTTTTAGAACCTGCTATGTTGTCCAGCAGCATGATCTTGGCCGTCGCTAGAATGAAGGTTCCGATGCAGCAGAGCACAGACAGGATGAGGAAGATAAAATTCTTCTGAGCTTTGCTGTAGCACTTGTACACGCCCTGGCCTAAAGACAGTATCAGTCAGTACTGAGTAGCAGCAGTAGTAAAACGAGCGTTGCTAATTACCAAGTCCATTGTCGTCTTCCCCAAGAGCTTGCATGGAGGCCTTGACTTTTGAGAAACTCCTGGCCGCAGCAAATATGTTTGCGAGGGATAGAAGGAGAACGAGGCCGGCGATCACAGCAAAGGTGACTGTATCGTGAGATTAGATTGAGAGAGACGGTGCTAGAGAAGGGTCTAGAACATACCCATCACGTAAGAGTCCTCACGGTCTAGAATATTCTGAATATATTCCTTGAGCTTTTCTGTTTCTATTACTGCTTCTGTTGCTGTGACTGTGACTGTTGCTGTTTCAGTGGCCGTTACAGTAGCTGTTGGCCCTCATGCTCTGTATGCTGCCTTGAGCGTTTCTGTGGCTGCTACTCTGGTCATTTTTGGGCGGCCAAAGGAAGCAGGATCAGACCTTGGAAGGCCATTGGGATCTAACAAAGCGGCCAAGTTATCTTGTCCAGGCATGACGATGATGATGGACTTGGGTGGACTCGGATAGACTCGGGTTTGATGTTTTCAGTATCGAGGATCGAGGAAAGAGAAGAGTATGGTAATAAGAAAAGGAAGGGGAACAATATATATATTTATCTATTTATTCATTTTCGTCAACTTTAAGTTTAATCGCAAAGTCAGGCGTGTGCAGTGCGTGTCTGTACACGTGTGAGTTGCACGCCAATCACACAGATACTCCTGGATTTCGAGAGTCTTTTCTGCATGTTCTTATGGACTTGTCGTGAAATCCAAGTATAAGTGAGAAATTCTATCTCTGTTGAGCAAATAGAAACTCATCCCCTTCGCTTCTTGGAGTGTAATATCATAATGTGTTAAAGTGTAGACTCTTCAAATCGATCCTATCACTGGTCTTTGAGAGTTGTGGTTAAACTTTGGAGATGAATACTTTTATATGATAATCAGGTACACGAAACTTGTACAAGACTCTGTTTTGATACTGCACACACATCTAAGGTTTCTTCTTAGACTCCGTCCATTAGGTCTATTCCGCTGAGTCTATTGTCACCACCTGACACTTGAAGACGTGTCCGGCTCTGATACGAGTCTCTTGGTGAGTCAAAGTTAACTCACTGATAGCAGCTCTTTCTTTGGAAGCACCTCGGTCACGATTGGTAGAAAGGGTCTTCTCGGTATCGCGCACAAACAATAAACACGAGAGGCCAATAGACCATTGGTCTGTATGTGCGGCTGTTTCGATGCATTTCCTTGTGAGATGTATGATGAAAGCAAATAAATATGTTTAATGCGATGGCAGATTTCTCTTGTGCTCTCCTCAAATTCTTTTCTCCTTCCCGTCAGACATCTTGACACTACAGCCTCAATATTTACCGCCAGACTCCATCACGAGTTATTCATCCGCAATAGCCGCCAGCATGTCTCTAATGGGGGAAACGCAAGGTCTTGCCATGTGTTAGTACTTCCAAGTGGCTGGTAAATTGTAACTTGTACTGACTCTTGGAGGTTATTGCTATGTTTTAGTAGCCATGGTCCAGTTATCCCTGGTCATCATCGCATCTGTCCTCCACAGGGACGTAACGCCATGTAAGAAATAGACTGCAATGCTCGTTGATATACCGAGCAGTTGGACTCGCAGGACTGACACTCTCCTCTCAGATACAACAGCCGCGCACAAGAGCTACCAAAGAGCAACACGTATCGCCAGCGGAGCGGCCTTGCTCCTCATGGCAGTTCAGGTCTACCTCTCCGTTATCATCCCCCTCCTCGGCGGCCCCAAGGTTGTCCTTGTGTGGTTTCTTCTCGCCCAAGTAGTAACCACGGTGTACAATTGCTATGTCCCCTTGAAGTATCTTGGGAGTGTCGCACCGCCCACGGAAGATGGATGCATCCTGGCTGACCAGGATGACTTGGGGCTGGAGGTTCTCTCGGAAAAGATGGATCCGGCATCCTTCAATGGACAAAGCAGGGCTGCAGACTATAGATTGATGGAATCTGCACAGTTGTCTGGACCTGGCGATGCTTGTCCCGTGTAAGACGGTGACGCTGGGCTCAGGGGTGAGAATGTAGATCAAACGTCTCTCGACGGGCTCCAAAGTGAGCTTGATTATCCTTTAAGCGAGATATCTAGATGCCCAGGTTACCTGGAAGACGAGGAATGCTATGCAATGCAACCTCGTCTCTTGATAAGTCACTTGTCAACTCGGTGGAGTTTTGAGAGTCTACTAGGTGCATAGATAGTTACAACGCAAGTCACTGTCGTATGCTTTTATGTAGCTCTCCAGTGACTCATCTACATTCATAAACCCAATGTTATGTTTTTGTTGGTGTGACTCTGCTCTCCACTTACATTACATCTTGACCGTTGCATCGCCATTCGTGGGGGTTTCCTAATTGGGAAAGCGGCGCGAGGAACCCTGTAGTTATAGTTAGTTATAGTTGAAGTTGAAGTTGAAGTTGAGCTGACGATCACGACTAGTCTAAAGGATCAAGCAAGATACGGCTGACGCTCGCGCTCTCTTCAAAGGCCGAGTCCAATTGCAAAACATGTATAAATAAGACTGTTACTCTCTTCAAATCTTTCTTATGTCTCAACCATCTTCCGATCAGTTCCACATCTTCGTCTTCCCATATCCGTCCATATATTCTTCACTTACACCAATACCTATATAATCAACCATGACCTCTCAACCCTCAAACTCTTCTCCTCGTCTTGTACGAACTACACACAATGAACACGGAACCTCAATTTTCATCCCTGACACAAATGTCGCACCCTTTCAACCTTTTGGCCCTCATGGCAGTGGCTTCAATATCTTCGACGTTCGTCAAAGCGTCCCTGTCACCAACACAGACTCTGTCCCATCATTTGAGAACTCTCTTCCGAGATGTCCCCCCAAAGGCTCTCTCTTCTGCATGACCCAGATCCAGCCCGGTGGCAAAGCACCTATGCATCGTACCAAGAGCCTCGACTACGCTGTAGTCCTGTCGGGTGAGATCGTGCTGGGGCTCGATGGTGGGGAGGAAAAGACTGTCAAGCAAGGGGAGGTCATTGTTCAACAGGGCGTGAATCACAGCTGGGAGAATAGGGGCAACGTTGCGTGCCAGATCATTTTTGTCATGATTGGTGCTGAAACCATCACTCTTGAGGACGGAACGGAATTGGAAGAGACTGTGTTCTAAGATACAAGGAAGCGCAGTTCAGATCTCGGATAGAATACCCAAGTTTGACTTCATGCCTGTACACTCTCTGATCCTCTCAAACACTCCCTGTGCATCCTCCTTCTGTGACTCTGTAGTAAAGGCACTTTGACCTTTGATGATCTTTATCGGCCAAAGCAGAAGGTATGCACCAACGCCTTGGCAACGAGCCGCCTTTGACCCCGAGTGCCATCGACCGAGGTGATCAATATCGCCAAAAGATTGGGGAACAGTTGCCAGGATCTCACTAGCCAATGACTGCATGGTCTTGATTGATTCCGTGATTCTAGTCGTAACTCTAGAGTCTGATGGTAGTGCAGTGTTGACCTTTTCCAAGCAAGCTACGAGTTTCTGATGAAGAATTATGCGTGCAGTGCGGTGATAATTCCACTCATAGGCCATCCACAGGTCTGGGTGAAGCTGAATAGACCCTGGAAGCCAGAATTCGGGCTCTCTGTTGTCGAGTATTTCCCCACGAGATTTAGTCTGAAAGCTCCATCCTGGTTTTTTTCGCCAGTGGGTAGCCTCTTGATCTAGTCGAAGCATCTCATCGGTCAGGTCTGACAAATGATGTGCTTCAATGTCTCCAGCATCGATAGAAATCAGTAAATGGTTTGCTTGCTGGCACATTTGGTTGATTGCTAGACCGTCCTTCTCTAGCTTTACAGAGGCCAGATTGTCGTTCAACGCCTCAAGCCAATGTTGCGATTCGGGTAGTGGGCTCAACTGCTTAGCCAAATGTTGCTTTTGCTTCAAATTATAAGTTCAGTATTTACATGGTCCGAGAACCAGGCTTTCTTACCAGTCTATGATGAGCTAGACGGAACAGGCCCCAACCACGGGGGTCATGGAATTGCTCATGGCCACGCAGTCGCAATATATGTGCCATACCTTGGGCGTGCGCACCAGTCATTAGCGAGTCAGGCATAAAGAGTGTCTCTAGGAGCATAAGCTTGGTAAATTGAGTATATGTGTGCGGTGTATTCACCTCAAATATATCCAGCATAACCACGGTCATCAAATCGTAATCATCTGGTGTCTTGTTCTTCTCAGCCAGAGATTGTCCAAGGGCACTAAGAGCATGACCATAGTACTCGAGCGACCTCTTGACTAATTCCTCTGAACTTTGTTCACGGGGAAGGTCTGCGAAAGAACATGCTTGAACAGCAAATCTTAATGCGTAGCGGCCCTCGATGTTGACTTCTTTGAACAAACAAGGGAGATGCTCAAGGAAGCCAGGGGAGAATGACTCGTTACAGGGAAGTAACACATATTTATCCAAAAACATGCTCGCTATTTGGTCATCCTCGGAAACGGGCTCTGTTTTGGACTGGTCTTTTAACCATGGAAATGCTGCTGGAAGATTGATAGAAGCAGTTGAAGAGAACGAGCTCTCGGAGGCACGTTCAGCCGATCTACTTCTAGTGCGATTGTCTCGAGGAGATTTGGAGCTGCTATAACGAGACGAGCTAGAAGGAGTAGAAGTTTGACTTTTCAAGACAACCTTTGCAGTTTCGTGTTGGAACATAAGGTCGCTTTCATCTCGATACCCTACACATAGCTCACTGCGGGCGATACAACGTTGGCATGAAGGACGACTGCGGTCGCACTATGATAATCAGATCAACTCTCACTGGAAATAATAACGCACTCGTTAAATACCTTGACTCGTCGTTGGCGGCAGCGAAGGCAGCCTCTACTTCGATGTGACATTGTTGTTGCTATTGCTTACCTGTAGTTGCAAGGTCCAAGTTGCCCCACGACACTAGTCAACTCGAGCTTCTCTATAAGAGCCAGGGCCATCAAATAATCATGAGACCATGAACAAGAGACCAGATAAAACAAACCGACAAAGTATGATAATACATTGGCTTATCGGAAGGAATCCCACTATCGACATGGGCCCAGGACTCACGTTGACTTACAGAAAATGGAGCACTAGGTAGTGTTCACTCCCAAGTCTGAGAAAGAATACATGACCAGATATAATATTTCCCAAGAAATAATACACATTCTGAACACCTGTTCAAGGTTTTTAAATGAGATGTTCGCCTTCGAGACAAAGCATGTTCGGTATCCTATCCTTTCTTCATAAACACCATGTCGAACAACAGATCTCAGATATCTCCTGTTCAACTGAACAACATGACACTTACCCGTAGCTCTATGAAGAAGACCTCGAAAGATTACACAGCCAGTCAACTATATAATCATAGCCTGTCTTCGAAATAACGGCAATCCCCAACAACTATCAAATCACATGCACTTTTGTGACTTCAGTTTGAATACCCGGTTTTGAATCACCGACATTCTCCAAGATATACAAGAAAACCATCAAAATGCCTTCATTCAACGACCATCGCATTAGAAAGTCCTATCCTAGTGGCAGAGGCCCCATCCGCGATAGAAACTTCCAGCAATCTCTGAAAATCGACACCAGCCACCGCACTACTAAATTCAAGACTAACATCTTTGCTCACAGGCACTTCTCACCAATCGAACCCAGCCGACCAACAAGAAAACAGGAAGAGACATGGCTTCACGTTGAGCAGAAAGACTCTGTCTCTTTTCTCATGTCTTCTCTTCACTCTTCGGCTGACGACTGGGAGTGTAAGGACTGTAGCTGGCGGCTTCGTAACCTGGCAGCCAAGTTCTACACCCAATTCCACTCTAACAACAAGGGGATACCAACCTCTCATCCTGCTGAAATGCCTGCTCCAGAACCTGTACCTTATCGACGATGTCGTCGTCGAGACTCAGACGCCATGTCAACGCGATCTGCTTCCTCTGCAAGAAGTTCTGTTCCTTCTAACCTCGGAAGCGATGTTGCGTATCTCAGACGCTGTACACTAACAAGAGACGTCGGACAGGACGGCCAATCCTTCTACGGAGTCCACCAGGCCCATCTTGACCTCAGCCTCGGAGAGACTGTCAGCGTTCACATGCGTCCAACTGACCAGAGGCGAAAACTCAGCGAACTCGGGCTTGGAACCATCATCTCGGCTCCTTTCCATAGCCAGAACCGCGAAGACAAAGTATCAACGACAAATTATCACACGGCAGTCTCTGGCTTCGGCCCCATCTACTCCAAGTACCGCAAGATGATCACCATCGAGATTTGGGGAGATCATGCCGTTTGCCTGCCCATTTACAGTTACAACGGCAAGGGTCTCGAGAACCGTGGAGGCATGGCAGACGAGTACATGGATATTCGTGACATCGATGACGAGGAGCCTGAAGATGGAGATACCCGTCACAAACCGCTAATGGCTATCCGCAGTGAAGGGTGGCATGGTAAGAACCCCTTCATCTGTGGCAGGTCAGTTGTCAAACTAACCGAGAAAACCACTCACCACGCGTTCGAAAAGTGCTCGATCGAGGGAGCTCTCAAAAAGTCCGAGTTCCAGCGGATGTACAAAGCATATCTTGGACTCCTACAGTCAAAGGCGCTGGACGTCTTTGGCAAACCTGTCGAGGCCACTATTATACCAAGCAAAACATAAACTGACCATAGCTAAGTCACACAGTTCTCTCTCTCAGCATTCATAGACACTCGCTAATACAAATTTCCTTTGTTAAAATTCCTATTCTTATTCCCATTCCTGTTCATGTTCCTGTTCCTCATGCCTTTAACCTCCGAGCAGCATGATTCCATTCCATGACCTGTCTTGTCTAGTATTTCAATAACAATACGCTTGCAACAAACAGCGACCCCTATCTCCGGCGAGATCAAGCCAATAAAGCAACCCACGCCAATCCTACCAAGGTATATAGTACATCCGTAACCCCAAGCCTTCCTGTAATCGACCGCTTTCAATAAATTAGATATCCTCTCCCTCAGCATCCACGTCCCCCCCTTCAGCAGCCTCTTCCGTTGATCCCGATCCCAACCCCACAGTATTTGCAGTAGTCCCGTTGACTTTAGCACCATTAGTCTTGGTCGAGACGACGACCGAGTCTTCTGCTGCTGAGTCTTGAACTGCCACCTCCTGTTCCGGGTCCTTGCCTCCCGTGACAGCTGGCAATTTGGGTTGTCGATCGACCCAGCCGGGCGGTAGACCAGGGCCACTCGTAGCATTGCCGTAATCAGATTTCTTTGTTCCCTTTGGCCACCTACCTGGTCCACGACCGGTCCCTCCAGTCTTTTTCTTTGAATTCTTGGGTCTAGACGAGGATGGCCGATGGCTGTTGCTGGGACGCTTCGGTCTGGGAGCACTGCTGGCTGGGCGAGGGGCAGCCGGCCGACTGACACTTGGTCGAGCTCTTTCTCGTCGACCACCAGGTACGGCGGGAAAGACTTCAAAGCGGGTGAACGGGATGTTCTGGTATGGTAGTAGCCAAGCCGGGGGGCCAGCGGCTTTTGCATCTTCCATTTCAACGTCCTTATCTTTCTCTTGCCCGGGTGCCACATCTTCAATAGACTGGACTGGCACTGGCTCCGCACTGTGGTTCTCGACTGGAGACTCCTGGGGCTGTTCTCCAATAATATTCATTGGAGCATCACCGTCTGCATCTGCGACTGCTTCAGGAGTAGACGCATCGTGCTTCTTCCCATTGACCATTTGCTGATGGTCGTCGACGGCAGCCGTACCGTTCCCCTCGTCAATCTTGGCCTCGTCGTCTTCCCTCGGTGCGACGGTATTGATCGGTGGGCCGAGTTCAAAGTTGACTGCATTGGTTCGACCCATCACATATGGAGTCCAAACGAGAGCTTCGGATTTTAACTGAACGTAACCCTTGGCTTCCCACTTGCCCACGTATTCTCGACAGTAATCCAAATCGACTCTGAAAGCATACACCTTGGTCTGCGGATCTCTGACAAGGGCCCTAAGACCTTCCAATGCAGAAATGACATCGTCCGGGGTCATGCCGGTATCGGCGGATATCCGTTTTATGCTGAGCCCTTCTGTTGCGTGTTTCTCATTCTCCATCACCTTCAAAAAGTATCGACACAGAACCAGTCGCCAGTAATTGCGATATGAGACCAGGCCCATATCAGAGAGAGGCTTCTCGGGCGAACCCGTCTTCTCCTCCACTTTGGTGAGTAAGTAGGAAAAGTCTATAAGCAAGTTGCCATAACCTTTTCGTTGGTGTATTGGTAATGTCAGAATACATGAGACATTGTTCTGGCTGCTAGCCCTCTTTTCTTTGGAGAAGTATCCCACAAAGTGATAACCAGTCTCGTTGTATTCGCATAAAACATAGAAAAGGAAGGGTTCAACATCGTAATACAAAGTTTTCGAACCCAGGAACAGCTTGGCAAGAAGGCACAGATTCTGGCAGTAGACCGGATTCTTGCGACCGTCTACTTCGAAAACCGAGACTGATCCATGACGATAGATCTCATCTCCTGGTGGATGCTTGGCTGGGCATTTGAGTTTGTGCCTCCAAGCAACGTAGTCAGAGTTCATGTACTTCAGACAGAACTCGCAGATGTACAGCACGCGATTTATGCTGTATTCGGCAGGATACGGCGCAGCATACCAAGTATCAATTTCCCAGCCGCCAAAATCGATGCATTCGATCTCACTGCCGTTGTTGCCGGCCTTTTTCGACTTTCGAACAGGGGGGGTTGGGTCTTCTTGCATGGCCTGCAGAAGACGCGCTCTCCAGTCATCCTCGGCTTTCTTTAGAGTAGATGTGAACTTGTTTCGATCATCCTCATCAGGGAGAGTCTTGGATGTGTCGGCCTCGGCTTCGGTCAATATGCCGCCGTAGGGCTTCACCTTCATCTCGTCGGCCTCGCGATCATAAAATGAGTAAAACGGCTGTGAGTAGTTGTCCGATGTGAAAGGCGTGGGAAGGTTAGATATAGCTGCAGCCGTAAGGTTGGCTCTGGCAGCTGGAGCTGGAGCTTGAGTCGCAGCCAGGGCTGGTCGTTGAGGGGTCGGGCGCGTGGCACTACCTGGCTGCCTTCTCTTTTCTCGCTTTTTGCGAGATAGGATTTCTTTAAGGTTGCCTGGCTTGACATGAAGTTTAAGTACAAGTGAAGTACGAGTACGTTTCTCTATTGAGACGGGTGGGGGTCGTGGAACCTTGAGGCGCACAGTTCTGGGAGGGTGGTGTCGCCCTGGCTCAGCGCTTTCATTTCGTGCTGTGCTCTCTGACCCTGCGTCTTGGGACTGGTTTCGTCGTCGCTTTCTTAGAGAAAGCCCGTTGCCGTCATCTTCTAAGGATGAAGATTTGCGTTTTCTCAAGCTGCGAGGAGCATCAATTGGCTCCTCATCAAGCTCGCTGTCATTGTCACTTTGGGAGCTGGCATCTTCGTCATCATTCACGTGCTGGCCAGACTCATGCTCCCCTGGTACCTCTGGGACATCAGACTGTTGGGAGTGAATGTCGGCATTGTGATCAACATCGTGATCCTCCATCTCCTCATCTTCACTCCCCACGTCGGATTCTTTGCTGAAGCATTCGGGGCATTTCCAAATGTCGGGCCCTGGTATTATCAGCATCTGCCGAACTGCGCTTACACATTGAAACTTACTATTATCTGCACTCATTGCAGCCGCATCGCGCGCGCATTGTTGGTGGGCTGTACTGGATAAGTCTCCAAAAAGTATACTGATGTGGTAGGTGAACTTACCATTACCACCACACCGCACACAGGCCAAATAAACCTCAAACTCCTCGCTGGGGTCTTCGTCTTCGTTATGGCCACAGAAGATGCAGTTACTGGAGGCGGCCGTCTCTTCATCTTCATGATCTTCCTCGGCCTCTGCAGCATCTTCCCATGCAGCCTCCTCGTCCGACTCTTCGTCGTTTGCGCTTGGTGATTCGGATTTATCGCTTTCACTGTCATCATCGTCGTCGCTCCTTGTCCCTGGTTGAAACTTGACGGCACCAACGCCTTCGTCTTCCTCATAGTCTTCTCCTTCGGCGTCAACATCTTCATCCTCCTCGGCATCTACGTCGTCTTCTTCATGTTCCTCTTCTCCTTCAGCGTTTTCATGATCTTCCTCATCGCCGTCTTGCCGAGGCCCAACACTGTCATGAGAAGAAGTCTGTGGAGCTGCCATATAGTCGTTGTCCTCCTCTCCGGATGCATCTACATCCTCGCCAGATGCATCATGGTCACCGAACTCGGTATCGCCATTCTCTGCTGGAGCTTGATTCGTACCAGAGCTTCTTTTGCCTCCGTTTGACCTAGATGCGATTATTGTTGTTTCGCCTCCTGTTTCGCCTGCCGTCTCATATTCAGCATCCTCGTCGGAAACCATGACGCTGTGTGGAAGCTCTTCAGCCTTAGTTTGTGCACTTGTCATGGTTACCCCCGCGTCCCAAAAGAAAATGTCCTGAAACGAGAGCCTCGATTTTGCATATCGGTCGCTTTCGGTAGGTTGCGAAGGGTTTCTCGCAGTGTGGTCACGTCTGCTTCATCGCGGTACGCGGGCTTGCATCGAGGGGCGGCCGGGAGCGAATGCGCAGTACAGGTTGCTCAAAAGAAGATTCGGGGGTGTATTGACACGCCCAAGTTAATTTGAACCACGCGTTCGTAGAGAGTCTAAAGATCGTAGAGATGCGATAGGAAAGCCACTGAATCACGTCGCGTCAACCTGTGTGATATCAAACAGCAGTCGCGGGAGCTAGTTGCCACAGTGCGTGCGACAGCTATGTAGGGAGCCCCTCCAGGGGAGGGAGAAAAAGTCCGGAAGAGTAAAAGCCAAGGTGCTTATCGGCCAGATATCGAAGAACTGACAGTTGTAGTATAGGATACAGGTATAATGGAGGTAAACTAGGTGACTTCTTTGCTTCAATTCGATTTTAAATGTCTTGAGAGTATTGAATCATTATCAATAAAGAACCCGGAGCTTTGCTCCTCCTTTTCTTCTGTTCTCTCACCACGCTTCTACTGGTAACACACTGTGCGATAGCTCCCCTCAGTCACTGTACCACGACGCAGGGATAGTTATGGAGCTTCTGGCCTCAGGCACCGAAATCTGTATCACCAATCGCTCGGTCCTCAATGGCTCGGTTCGACATGAACTTCAATTCAAGGCCCGTTTCTCGGTAGACTCACGACCACCGCGACAAACCCGGAAGACAGGTCAGGCCTGGTCAATTCAAACTCTCTTGTTCTCCGATACATACGCCGAATACCTTGGAGTCTGCTCAGGCAGCGCCGCCGTCACGATGCCCGTCCCTTTTGAGGCTCTTCTTCCCTATGCCATCATGATTGGTGTATGTCACCGCCCGGTCTCGCTGTCGCATGATACGGAAGCTCATTGATGATTGACAGATGTTCGGTATCTCTGGTACTGGTCTTGGCATCATAAAGACCTGGCAGAACGAGGGCAAACGGCCTCGTTACTCCGTGGATCAATGGGATAGAGTAAGTTATGGGCATTCGACGGCATCGTCAATACTAATTAGTTTATAGCAAAGTACGATATATCCAGCCGAATGATAGCCCGAGGATACTGACGAATTGACTAGTGATGGAACGTGACCGTCGACTTACGGGAACTCTACGAGGACAAACAGACAAACCAGAAGCGCCTTTAGGCTTCGAGCTGAACAACCCTTGGAAGGTTCGTTTTTTCTATTCAACTGCAGTGATTCAAGCATTAATTCGATTAAATAGTTGGAGACACGCTTTTCTTAAACAGCAATATGGAACCGAGGGCAAATAACCAGAGACGACAGCCCAAAACTGCAATTGTAAATACACATATTCGGGGTACTAGTAGCAAGGCACTGAAGCCTATGAGACGGATGGGCAGTGGCTAAGAGAAAGAATAAACCAAATTCAAACAAAGTATTTTGTTCGAGCCATGGTGTAATGGAACGGTAGAAATAATGGTCTTGACAGCAGGGGTATCCATTATATCGCTATCTCTGCTCTATTCTTATTCAGACCCTCCAGCAACGTGCAAGCCTGGCACATGGTCTGACTCGACATATAACCACACTTAACACACTTTCCTAGATTCTGCTTTGGTGCAGGTGTCTCCTTTTGCTTCTTAGTTCTTATTGGCAAGGGGACTGCGTCGTCCTTGGGTGTTCCCTCGGATGTGATCTCTGTCTCGAGAGCTGTAGACTCGTTCTTTTTCTTCAGGCTGGCTTCGACCTGAGCCATCTCGCTACCAGAAGTCCGCCCGTTGGCTGACCCGCAACCTCCAAGTCCCTCGCCTTCGTCGCAGCCACACGCAGCCTGGCCCTTGTCTGGTGTGAGTCGAGCCATGTCCTCTCCACTTCGTACAATGTCGAGAATTGCACTTGGCCGTACCTTCTCCAGATTCTTGATAAGTCCACGTGCTGTTCCTCGGAAAGCCTCGGGGCTGTAGATACACTCTGTGCTGAAATAGTCGAGCTTCTTGTGATGTGCATAAAGTACGATCTCCTTCTCGTATGCATACTTGAGAGGCTTGCTTCTCTTCACCTCACTGCTTGCGTTTCCAGTAACAATGCTGGTACTTCGAGATAACCGTGGCATATCGCCCCGCAATAAATTCATGAGAACGGTTTCGGCAACATCGTCAGCGTTGTGGCCAGTGATGACATGCTGAATGGCCAGTTTCTTGGCTCCTCGGTCCAGAGCCTGTCGTCTGAAAACACCACAATATGTGCAGTTCCCCTTCTTCCCGATAGTCTCAACAACCTGGTCCATGGTCCATCCGTACAGTTCGTCGTAGCCAACTATTTCCAGGGGCATGTCGTATTGGATAGCATTTCGCTTGACTGTCTCTAAGGAATCGTCCCGATATCCCTTGATGCCTTCGTCGACACTCAAAAGTACTAGGTCAAGTCCATAGTTGTGTCGTTCATTCAAAGTCTTCATTACGGATGCCAGCACTGTTGAATCCTTGCCACCTGAAGCACCAATAGCAACTCTTTCACCCGGGAAGAAGAGGTCTGATGATGTGATTGTGTGATGGACTTCGTCCTCGAACACTCTGATGAAGCAGTCTCGGCATAGCTTATGATGGTTCTTGGGTCGCTTTACAACAGCTCGGTTGTTCTGACACCGAACGCAAGGTGTTGGTGCCATTTTGCTGTTAGTGGAGTTTGAAAGTCTCAACTGGTTGAGTCCTTGTGAGTGCTTATATGGACGGAGTGAGTGGCCGACTCCTCCAAGTACAGGAGCTCTTATGTCGAACGAGTGAAGTTACTTTGTTGGACAAGTCTTTTCAAAAATAACTTTACCTTTACAGATTCTAGTTTTTTCTCTCTCACCTTGTCAAGATATTGCCTCCCAATTATTGACTCCAGCCGCGAGTATGTTTGCCTGTAAGAGTCACGGTCACGTGTGCTACCTACATTACTAGCAAAAAGCTCATCCAGCCCCTCCCCTGCTTGTCCTTGTCTTTCGGCCAGCGAGGTGGAGTCCAGCTTTTTAATGTGGGCCCAGAAAAGGAAGCCCTAATTATTTTCCACGGAAAAAAAGGCTCGCTTTTCTTCTTGACTTTGTTCTCCATCCACCATCGTGTCCTGGACTTTTGCTCTTCAACCCACGAGCAACTACTAACCCCAACTATTCAAGATGGTGAGTGAATGAAACAATCGACTCGACTCTAATGGCCACAGTTTTGTGAGTCAAATGCGCTTTATTGTGCAATTGAGCCACAGCGTCGTCCACTTTGTGGGCGACATATGCTGTTGGTATTCCGCCAGTATCCGATCACTGTAACAGGTATCGAGCTGGTGAAGACTTGGCTGGAGATGCGGCGTGCGCAGAAATGTCACGACCTATTCTCGTTAGAGTTCAGAGAAGACCTTTTGTTGGCTTGAACGCCTTGCTGATGTCTTCTTTTCTCAATGACAGCCTCCCAAGTCCGGCAAGAAGGTCGCTCCCGCCCCTTTCCCTCAGGGTAAGGCTGGCAAGAAGGCCGCCAAGGTTAGTAATTATCGTGTCTCTGGTTTGGTGGCAAGATGGCTGACATCCGTAGAACCCTCTTCTCGAGAAGCGACCCCGCAACTTCGGCATCGGCCAGGACATCCAGCCCAAGCGAAATGTCTCTCGCATGGTCAAGTGGCCCGAGTATGTCCGCCTCCAGCGACAGAAGAAGATCCTCCAGATGCGCCTGAAGGTTCCTCCGGCTCTCGCTCAGTTCCAGCACGTCCTCGACCGCAACACTGCTGCCCAGGCTTTCAAGCTCCTCAACAAGTACCGACCTGAGACCAAGGCCGAGAAGAAGGAGCGTCTCCTCCAGGAGGCTACCGCCGTCAAGGAGGGTAAGAAGAAGGAGGACGTTTCCAAGAAGCCCTACACTGTCAAGTACGGTCTCAACCACGTTGTTGGCCTGATTGAGAACAAGAAGGCTTCTCTCGTCCTCATCCCCAACGATGTCGAGCCCATTGAGCTCGTCGTCTTCCTTCCTTCTCTTTGCAAGAAGATGGGTATCCCTTACGCTATTGTCAAGGGCAAGGCCCGTCTCGGAACGGTCGTCCACAAGAAGGTATGCTTATCAAAATCCTGACCTCGAGTTCGTGACTAACAAAATCATAGACCGCTGCTGTCCTCGCTGTCACCGAGGTCCGCTCCGAGGACAAGAACGAGCTCTCCAAGCTCATCTCCGCTGTCAAGGACGGTTACCTTGAGAAGCACGACCAGGCCCGCCGACAATGGGGTGGTGGTATCATGGGCCCCAAGGCTCAGATGAAGATCATCAAGAAGCAGAAGGCTCTTGAGGCTGCTACCAAGATCTAAGGCTATTTGTTTATACCCCTCACAATGCATTGCGATTTTGGGATCAAGCGGTGTTGCACGGTTCAGGGCATGGAAAATGAATGATTTTTCTCGGGTTACGTTTCTTCCCATCCCACTTCGCAGTGACCAGTGAGGCCAGTCTTATGACCCTCCTAAAAATAGACGATGAGCTTGCTTCTTGGACAAGACTTTAGCGTAAAGTGAATGTTTCGCCTTTTAAATGTCCTGTCAAGAGAATCCCCAGCTCTGGCCCCGTTAAGTGCCTTGTCTGCGCTCATTCAAGCGCCTTGAGGGTTTCGTGTTGATTTTGACAGAGCTGCCACGCAAAATACGTTGCATGTTTCCATTTCTACTACTGAAAGATTAGTCAGGTCGTGGCAGTTGAAGCATTTCATTTCTGAAGATAGAATGCCAGCCACGACTCTTGACTTTACTCAACTATAGGTGACGTATTTCGTTACACCATTTGCATTCACAGTCACCAATTCTGAATGGCTTTGTCTCGGCTTGATCTCTACAGAACCCCTATGCCATGTCATCAAGCTGAGGTCGGGTACTCATAGCTTTGGGAACCAATAATTTAGCTTCATCGGCGAGAGGAAATTCAAGATAATCACAGCCGGCTCAAACACTTGCGCTCCCTTCAAGCCATGCTCTAAATTCATCTTATCGTCCAAAAAGAAAAAAAGCTATCCCGTTGCCGTTGCCGCTTTAATTTCCCCTCGTCTGTCGCCCCACTTGGTGTGTTTGTGTGTTTATAAACATCGCTCAACTCATTCAAACAACAAAAGGCGCCGGCCGGCAGTGTAACTGCTTTCGATTAACCGAAGACAAGCTTGAAGATGTCGTTGTAGACGAAGTACTGGCCAGTCGCATCGCGGGCAAGCTGGAAGGACTGGCTGAAGTTCATGGGGCGCTGCTCCTCATCGACCTAATATTGGTTAGTGGGCGCATTTCAGGAGGCTGTGGGATGGTCGAAAACATACAAGGAGAGCACCAGTAATGAGGATAATGACACCGCCCTGGTCGTTAGAGGGCTGGGCATCGAGGGTAGAGACTTGGTGCTTGACCTTCTCGAAGGGGAGGCCCTGTTGGAAAGATTGTTAGCAACGCCGACTCGAAGTCACTGGTGATGAAGGGGTGCATACAGCAAGCTTCTCGGTAATAGCTTGGGTGCCGAGGACGGATGCAGACTCGAAAGTCAGCATAGAGTTGTCTCGCTATTGTCAGGGTTAGCGGGTTGTTCTACAAGAGTTCTTGTCGTTGGGCTGGAGGGTCACTTACGTAGAGAGCAGCAAGACCCTTGCGATCACTGTCGAAAGTGTTGTAGTAGAACTCGACAAACTGCTCTGTTTGTTTTTCGTTAGGCATCTGGCCACTGCCGTGCGGGTTGAACTCGTATATCAGTCCAGGAGGGTTCTAAACATACTGGCAACTTCCTCAAAGTCTAGAAGTGTGCGCGGTTAGATTATCTCGTCGTGCAGCCATTCCAGAGCAGTATAAACTCACTTCCGGCCATTTTGAAATCTGGGGACCTGTCCTGGTCGTTTGGATCGCTGATGCGTCTAGAAAGGGGGAACCGAAAGGTTTTAACTAAGGTAGAGAACCGTTGGGTTGTCGCAAAGTCTGCCCGAGGGGAAAGCAATGGAAGCGAGCAAGGAAGAGAGATGAGATCGAGTGGATGGTGGGGTTGAGGGGGCACAGTGCACATTAGGCACACACGTCAACGATGATGGACTGCTGCCCACTGAAATAGTCCAGGGCTGTGCTGGTACAGTGCGGCCTCGGTATAAGCATATATGGCGGGATGGAGCTTGGATATACCGATAACTGACTACACCCCGGTTCGCCTGCTGAATAAAATTGCGCTGAAGCTGCTCTTGAAAAACTTTCTTTGTCTTCAACAATAATTCAGTTCCAGCAACCAATTGGCTTCCGCACACATTTTCGGGCGGCAACGCACTTGAGAAGATGCAGATGCGCTCCGCAGCATCAGAATAACATGTCCGCGGAATCTTTCAAACCAATAACAGTAAGGTACGTTGACATGACACGGCACAAGAATACACGTCTTGATGCCTCCAGCTCACACGCTGGACGCGTTTTAACCACCCCTCTTGCATGATGACAAACTCTTCCATTAAGAACGGCCAACTGAATCTCTATGTTGATTTCAAAATTATCAAGCTCAACAGTCTGACATGTCTCCCTCTCATTCATTCTTGACACAAGCAAACGTGTCAGAAGCACTTCGCTAACATGACAAAAGTTCAGTATACGATTCGCACGAACCTAGCCAGGATCAATTTTGCTTAGGAGCCTTTTGCTCGTTGAGTCGGCTTGTTCATTAGAAATTATAATAGAATGCTATCAATTGATTATCACTCTGACCTGAACTTCATTACTGGACCCAATTCAGAACTTGCGACATGCATACTTGGTGAATGTACTGATTGCGGCCAGTTGTATATTTGTGCCTCCATGATCTTAAAGATCCAGACTCGCCTGATGCCAGGGCGGAAGCCAAAGCAGACTTTGCCATATCCCACCCAAGTCTTATTCTCTTGGTGGCTATGGGCGAAATGGCCATGCTGGACTATCTAGTTGGTGACGAACCATAGCGTTCAGTGCCTGTCTCGTGCATACAGTCAAGGCATTCACTCCAGTTCGCAAGCATGAAGGAAAGCGAATGCCGTTCTATTCTTCAAGTAACGATATATCACATACAATTAATCGTTTCACCGAACACTGGTTCCTTCTGTTGGCTCAGACTACTCGATTGTAGGACCTTCTAACCTCTAGTAAGTAACCCACCCATGCCTCAGATCAAGAGTTGCTTGTTTTCCTGCACCAAGAAATGGCAGACCGCCTTGATACAACATGAGCCACTTGCCTCCCAAATCTCAGAAGCACCCAATACTTCCTTAAACCTTCGCCAATACACCACATAAATTTCATAGTGAAAATTTTATATCTTGTGCTGTCAACACTCGTCCCGGTCAGGGAGTAAACCCTGAGGCCGAAGAACTGGTCCATCAGTCTATCTCGAAGCTGCTAAGGTTGTCCAGGTCGACACCCAACAACGGCCGCTTTCTTTGTATAGCAAAGCCGGCATTTTTTGTCGTTTTCTTTCGTAATTCAATGAATAGACTTCTCAGGTCAAGTCTATGAGAGCGATGGAAAATCGAGGATTCCGCCATGATCATAGCTCTTCCTCATCCTCAACCTTCGTTTTTTGGGTTTCGATATTGGAGGGGGTTCCTGACCCCGACTCAGATCCCCCCGAAACAGCTGGATCAACCTCTGATTTCAAGCCAGATCCTGTTGAGAGGTTCAGACCTCCCGATCCGTAATCCACACTGGGTCGGTACTTCTTGAGAGGACTCTGGAAAATGGACTTGCTGGGTGTATCAAGACCTGCAGCGGTTGAGAGAAGATTGTTGGCGGGTGATCCCCCTGTAGTAGGCGCTTGTGACGTGGATTCGCTAGCTGCGGTCGGGGTTTGTGACAATTCCGGTGTGGCCAAGCTGTCGGGGTCTGCAGAATGCGCCCTCTTAAGCTACATGATATCGTCAGTTCAAATCTTCCGAGAGATACAACCGCGGAACTTACGTGAATACGGTCCACGCCCTCAGCAAGTTCGCCTTGGAATTTGACGTCTTCTGGCGCAAGTTTGGCGTTCACATCTTTTGCGTACACTTCCTCCATCTTGCCCAGGTTCTCGTCGTCTTCATCATCATCGTCGTCGCTATCGTCGGCGATATTTCCATTGCTCTTCTTTCTAGCCTTGCGTCGCCTTGAGGCGTCGGTAGCCTGGTCGCGGAAAGCAGAGAAGCCGACAGTGCCACCAGCCTTGAGAGGCCCAAGGCTGGAGAAGTCGAGTTGACCTGACCTACGTTTGGCTGATCCAGGGGTTGTCTGCGGGTTCTTTGAGGACTGTAAAACCCCAATCTTTTGCAATTGTCCTGGGGTATAGGTTAGTGTACGAGCCTCAAACCGCCCGGGAATACTTACGCTCTCCTCGGTAGAAGAAGGTAAAGACAGCATAGGGCTTGTCTGGTCCGTCAATGCCCGTGACTGTCTGTGTGCTGATGGTCTTCGGATCAAGAGTCTTGGGCTTCGCGAAACTTGTCGTGTGTTCAACGTCGGCGTCGATGCCATTTCCCTCCTTAGAGCCCATGTCATCTTCGTCGCCGTCGTGAGCACCGAACTGGGGTGAGTATTCGCCCTTCTTGATTTCGCCTGAGGCAAGCACGCGGAACATAGCCACCTTGATCTGCCCAGTCGCCTCAGGGGGTTCGTCGTCGTCGTCGGACCATGAATCAGAGTCATCCACGACAGCCTCAATAGGAGACTTATCGTCAGCACCATAGCGCAGTGTGTCCCTTCGTCCTGTAGATCCCTGTTCCACATCGGCGCTGGCGTTTCCTTCCATGGCCCGTTGTCGTCGTCGGCGTTTCTCAAACTTCTGGCGACGCTTCTCTAGCTTCTCAGCTGCATCATGGCCTTGTAGGTCCAAGCCGTTGAGCCAGCGTTCGAGGCCAACCTCGCGAAATAGAAATTCTCGCTCGGCCAGACCGCCACCTTCAGAGTCTGGCACCTGGACCCAACGACTGTTGACCCATGTTTCTTCACCTGGTCGCAGAAGAGTAGCAACTTCCTCCTTAGCTCGACCGTCAAAGTAAATGTAGGCAGCGATGGTCTCGTTTTCGGAGTTGGTCATGGGAATGTAGGGGTTCACAACGCCAGAGGACTTATTCCGATCGCCGGTGTTCAGACCGCCAACGAACTGAGGCTTCGGGTAGGGGTTATCATCACTGGGCTTCGGGGTCGAGTATGGGATAGGCAAGCCGGGGGTGAGAAGAGTGATGGAGATGGCGAATTTTGCAGGCTCGGGTTTGTTTGACTCGGCGAGCTGAGGTTGGGGTACAGGAATGTAGGTACTAATTCTTGAGAGACGAGATTGCTTCTGCATGCCATACTCTGGCAGCGGGGCAGAGTTCGCATGAATGCTGACCGCAATGCCCTTGAAGCAGGGCATCGTGACGGTATGTGGTGTGCTGGGGTTGGTGGCTGGTATATGTATATAGGTTCGAGGGGAGGGGAGGCAGATAGAAGTTGATCACGGCGGTAGTTGTGCAAGACTTGACCGTGACGTCTCGTCCCGTCTGCGTCTAGGCTCGTTGAAGGCTGGGCGAAGGCGAAGGCGAAGCTAAGGAGTCGCAAAGAGGGAACAGCAGAAGCAAGTCGGTTGCTCGCTCGCAGGTGCTAAACACAGCACATGCGGTCAGGTCGGTGTACTCAGCTCAGCTCTGGCCTCGTCGTGATTATCGGGTGTAGAGTTGATTCGGGAGACGTCGAGAGGAACAAGCGGGCGGGCGGTGGAGGGAATCGCAGTAGTTGGCCCGCAATGAGTCCAGGTAAATCGAGCTAGTAATAGCGGTCGGTACGTAGCGGTAGCGGTAGCGGCACGATTGCTGTCAGGTACCTTACCTTACCAGGTAACTTGGGGGTGGTCGGGGATGGCTAGGTGAGGTGGGATGTGGATTGTGGTGGAGACGTCGAGTTGTTCAGTGATGATTGAGAGCCATGTCTCTCTAGTGTGAATGGGTATGAAAAGGCGACGGTTTACGCGGAATGGAACAAGAAGTCGATGAGTGCTAGTGACACCAGGCGATGTTGTTTACACTAAGGCACCCTAACTTACCTAGTGAAGAATGATGCCCAGTGTGTTTGATTGTTGGCAACAGAGAGAAGGTGGAGGGGGTTGAGGGGCTCTGAGAAATGGATCAGCCAGAGCATGGGTGTTCGCTAAGCTTAGTACCTAAGATGCCCAGGCCAGGTACAATGGGGGGTCACGACA
Source organism: Fusarium miscanthi (assembly GCA_014898875.1). Taxonomy (NCBI): domain Eukaryota; kingdom Fungi; phylum Ascomycota; class Sordariomycetes; order Hypocreales; family Nectriaceae; genus Fusarium; species Fusarium miscanthi. Next base: position 32,977 of record JAAVUA010000333.1, read on the forward strand.
GCCCAAGCCTAGGCCCATCCAGAGGTGAGCGAGTGTGGATGTAGAAGTGGATGGAGGGGTTGAAAACACAGGCGCATGTGCACTGAAGAATAATTATTAGTGAATTTCCGGAAGACTTCGATTACCGCTCCAATTTGTAGTGTAGGTGAAGTAGGTACTTGGGTAGGTGACTAGAAATTTAATTCACTCTTCGATCAGTATGAGACAAAAACTCTGGTTTCACTCTGTTCTTAAGCAAACAATCAATGCTATGAAAACCATGAATTGGTATCACAAGACTTCTGGCCGTCGTCAATGGTGGATGCCAAAGATACAGCCAACAAACGGAGAAAGTGAATCGCCCGCTTTACATACGAATACCTACTACCTACCTACGCATCAACGCCTTGGAACCATTGACCGTCGATAGCCAGGCAAACGACTTGTAAATTACAATGGATCCCTCGTTGTGAGGCGGAAGGACACGCACGTTGGTTGCTATACTCAAAGCCTTCTTTGATAAGGTAGCCAAACGCCAAACTCTACCTGTTATGAGCTCGTCATCGAGTTACAGTACAGTCAACTTGGCATGCATATCGGATCAGCATAGTCTAACTTACAGGGCAGTTTCCCCTGCATAATAAACACCAAATCCTCAGCTGACAACACATTATTATTCTCGTACTGCATATCACAAGCCACGGGTATCTGCTTCCACTCATTCCACTCAGTCTTCATATTAAGGCTTCGCAAAACTTCCCTCCTCTACAATTTATTACGTGACGTTCGCTTTCGAATGCTTGAAATACCCTCCTCACTGTAACTCGTTCCGATACCCGAATCCTTGTGCTGCACATCGTCATCGTCATCGTCAAAACTTCCCTCATCTTCGTCATCAGCGTCGGCTCCTGCTCGAGGAATTTCCGATAAGGGCTGTTCGGGGTCCGCCTCTGGTTTGATTTCGGGCTCGTACTTGAGGGGTTGCTGTCTTCCATACGTTGGAAAGTTCTCTGCGCGATCTGTGTCCTCATCTTCATACTCATATCGTTCTGCCTCAAGCCTCCTGGTCTTGTCATCGGCATCTCCAGGCGGTGATCCTGAAGCCACACTCCAGAGTACCCAGGCGACACCCATAAAAATAACTTCAAAAGCCCAGAACACAAGGGTCAAGGCGATGAATGTCGGGACGCGATAGTGAACCATCATCCACCGGAGACCACGAAGTTGAGCTGTAAGCTGTAGGTAGGCATGGTAAATCTGAATGGTCTGGCCCGCCTCTACCTCCACATACGCTGACTTTGGGAGGTCTGAGGCTTTTGAGAACAAGACTCGCTCGGCCAACGGGATGATCATCGACTTCGTGCTTGAACCCGATGTGAATAAATGGTAAAACAGAAACAGCACGCGGGACGCAACCGATACCAACGGGTCCACGTAAGGAAATAAAGCAGGCCTGCGTGAAGTGAATAGTACATTGGTCCCTTCCAATCCTTGGTGTAGCGATGCGTGACGTTCCGCCGCAGTATGTAACCCAGCGTCAGCTTGGGAGTCGACCATGTGCAGGGTAATCATAAAGTTGCCGCGCTCCACGTTTGTATTCGAGCGAGGCATTGCTAAAATCAACGACACATCGTACTCTTGCTGCGTCTTCATCGGTGGCGTTTGAAGGGAGGCGATTCCATACGGGTTGATGCCAGAGCTACAACAACAATTCTATCAGTCAGGCAAACAACATACACAACATCAGATGACCCACCCATATTGGAGATGTAATGGCAAGGTTACGACCTCGTGAGGAAGGAAATTCTGGAAAAAGAGTAATGAAGCAATGGCAGCCGTGCAAAAGAGGGTTGCTGCTGTCGAAACGAGGAGTACTGTGTTAACGACAGCTCGCTGAACAGGCTTAGATGCGACAACACGGGCGGTTTCTTGTAGGGTTTCCTTGTCAAGCAAAGTCAGTCGCGTATAGACAGTAAATTACAGAACAAATTACCATGCTATAGTGCTTCAGATCATTCAGGTCCGTAATATAGAAGACATGGGTATGAGTACGAGCTAGGTAGGTAGTCACAGGTTGTGAAATTGAAGGGAGCAGAGGTCAAAGGGAGTGAGTGAGTGAGTGGCATGTGAAGGCGGCAGCTATAACCAGCTTTGGAGCTCTGGCGGCTTCAACGTCATAATTCGGTACGTACCCACCTTAGGTAAGAGGCTATTCAACTTCACGGGCATCTCAAGCAATTCTGAAGGATAATTTCGACACATTAAGCTAAGTTATCCAGAATATCTAATGTTTCAATAACATCTACAGACGATGATTCTCATTTCCATGAGGTGATATAGAAGAGCAGTCGTTTCAATCTTTCCCAAATAATCGTGACACAAATAAAAGATCAAAATAGTCTGAAGCAACAACAAGGCCAGCGCTTCCATGCCAAATATCTGCTGTACAAGATAACAGCGTAACGAAAGGTATAAATCAAGTCGTGAACCAATTTCGTCGGGGCCCTTTTCCTGCCATAATCCTAACCTACAATTCAATCATTCCGCAAAAAGACATCTCAGAAATTCGTCCATCAAGTCGCTCATATCATAAGAGTCTAGCACGCCGCAAGGTAATTGCTTGGGACCAGCCCGACACTTCCATCTCCGCCGTGGACTTCAGCCTCCCACCATCCATCGTCTTGGTGACGGAGGACCGCAAGATAATCACCCTTGCCAAAGCTCAACTCCTCAGGAATGGCTGCTTGATACATGTACAATGCGCGTGCTGTAAAAAGGTCACGTCAGTCTCTTCCACTCTTCGATACTGGCTGATCAAAGACTTACCATAATGCAGAATTGCTCTGCCATCTCCGGTATACAGCCGAGACGGGTCAGCAACGCTCTGGCTACGTTGACGGGTACTACCATCATCATAATAGCTCATGGCCCGCGAAGCAGGGCGGCTGCCTCGACTCCTCTGAGAACCATAGGGGTCATCAACCGGTGCGAGCTGAATTGCCATGTCGCTGCCTGCATAGCTGCTGCCGGGACGATTCTGCTGTGCATAAGGTGCGGGAGAAGGCCCGCGACTAGCAGCCTGCTGAGGTGACTGGGGATAATACCCCTGGGCAGACCCATGCTTCTGTGGTGAGCTCATGACGGACGGAGAACGTTGACTAGCAGCGTAAGGGTTGGGCGATACCGATCTGTAGCTCATGTTGTCGTTCATGGGTGGCTGTGGAGACACGCTACGAGCTGGTGCTGGCGAAGTTGCTCTGGGCATATCAGAGCCTCTGGTGCCAGGTCGGGAACCAGGCGACGATCCGTAAATACCAGATCCGCCACGAGACATGTCACTTCCCCTTGTGCCTGGTCGTGAAATGGGAATTCCGCGAGTGTCCGATCGGGGCATCTCGCTTGCTTTGGTTCCCGAGCGTGCTACAGGTGGTGTACTGTAGCCGCCAGTCTCTCCTCTACCCATGTCAGTGCCCCGAGTGCCTGGTCGAGGCATGGATGCTGAGCTATAGTTTCCAGGCTCGCCACGTCCGTTGTCGGTGGCTCTAGTAGGCTGTCGTGACACAGGGGACGCGCTGTAACTACCAAACTCGCCCCTGCCATGGTTAGTGGTTCGAGTTACCGGTCGTGAAGCACTTGGTGGAACACTCTGGTTTGGGGATGGCTCAGATCGCCTTGTTTCGGTTGCTCGAGTGTTGGTCCTAGAAGCAGTACTGTTGAACCCTCCTGGCGAACCGCCTCCATTCTCAAACATGCTTCGTGTCTGTGTGGTAGCTTTCTTGGTCGCTTCCTTCATTGCCCTAGAAGTCACTGCAGGTGGTGGGACACCCAGGCGTGAAACTGGGGTTTGGTATGATGGCGGCGGTGTTCCTCTCTTTGCCGCCGCAACATCCGGGTTCACAGGGGCCGGGGCTGTGCGAGAGGCTGAGGCTTGTCTTGAAGCAGCTTCTGATGCTGGCGCCGGAGTGGCAAGGCCGGAATAGTGATCAGCGGACATTCTCATTGACGACTGCTTGCCTAACGTGACACCTTTCAGCTCCGCAAGAGCCAGAGCAATTGGGTCTGTTTCCTCGGGTGTCTGTTCAGTGGCAGCTCCTGGCTTCTTCTTTGTGTCAGGGGTAGATACAGGGAAGACGTTCTGTCCCACTCCCAGAGCCAGACTGGCATTGGCGTCGATGGGCTCAGGGCTCTGAGTACGTTCTTTGGTGACAACATTGTTGGACTCTCGTGATTGCAACTGTGGTCTGCGAACGGGACTGCCCGAGTTTTGCGTGCTCGGTGCGTGCCATGTGTTCCTGTTTGATGACTGAAGATCCTTGTTGCTCTTGCGTCTGAATGGACTGTGATTCTTCAAGAAACCACCGCTCTTCTTCTTAGCAACCAATTTGACTGGGCTCGGGCCATTGCTGACGGCGGACGCGGGAGCGGGAGCGGGAGCGGGAGCAGGGGCTGGCGCCGGAGCAGGGGCTGGTGCCGGCGCTGGTGCCGATGCTGGGGCTGGTGCTTGAGTTGGCACTGGGTTTGGTTTTATAGGATCCTGCTTGATGGGTGAGGTTTTCCCGCTTGGTGGCTCCACACTAGAGAACGAGTTGGGGTTCGAATAATCACTATGAGAGTCTCTGCTCGAAGGTCGAGCAGATGTCACCTGCGAGCTCTGGTCCGAAATGGGGCTGGGCCCAGTCCTGCATAGCATCGTCATGCCGTCCAAGGGGTAAGGGTCGTGTGGCACGGCTGCAACAGCACCATGCTGGTTGGCATCATACGATACATGACCTGCAGGTTGTTGGCGGCGATACGGGTCCTCCATTGGTCGCCGTACTTCCAGAGATGTTCTTGCATCCATTGATTGCCTTGCATCAGCACTGGGTCGAGACTGCATGGAAGGGCGAACTTCCCCAGAGTGGCGCATTTCCAAAGACGGTCTTGGATCGTGCTGTCGCGTATCTGGATGTCGCATGTTTGAGTGTCTCATATCCCCAGATCTGCTATCTGCAGGTCTCATTTCCAGAGGCCTCATCTGCTGTTGCATGTGGTGCCCTGTATGGTGAGAAACCTGCTGGGACGGTTGCTGACGCTGAGGAGAGTACTGCTGCTGGGGATGGTGCTGCAGCTGCGAAGGGTGCTGAAGCTGAGAGTGGTGCTGCAATTGGGAGGGATGCTGATGCTGGGGAGCATATTGCAGTTGAGCGGGGTGCTGCATCTGAGAGGGACGTTGTATCTGTTGTTGACGCAGTTGGGGGGGCGCCTGGATCTGCTGAGGTTGAGATTTCTGAGTGCCGATTTGGAGAATCTCGTCAGGGGGCAGCGTTGCTGGCCTCTGTGTTGGAAGGTCACGTTTGCTCGAAGCAACTTCTCTGTGCGCTAGGTCGTTGGCTAGAGCAGAATTTGGATCATGATGCGACTCGAATGTCGAAGGTTGAGGAGACGACGAGCGGAAAGCAGGGTTGATGCTGCGAGGGAATTGGGCGACAGAATAGTTGTCGTCTTCTGACGTCTCAGATTGGTTATCTGTCACATCTCCGCGACAGAAGTTGATATACTTGGGAGCGTCTGGGATCTCCTGGCCAGTTCCCTTTTCTGTAATGAAAGTGATGATGTCCTTTTCCACATCCATAACCTCCAATGAGAGTCGGATCTTTTCGCACGACGAATCGTCACTAACGCAAACCGTGGAGGCGATGTTGGCAAACGTCCACAGGCTACTCTTGGTGAAGTCGAGTCGTTCTTCTTCCAAATCTTGGAATTTATCGGCGGCTGACTTCCACTCTCTGTTCCATCTTGTCGTCGTGTCTTCGAGTGCTTTAACCGCATTCTCGTACTCAGTATTAGAAGTTGCAAGGCTGATCTGTGTCTTTTCGAGCTTGGCTTTGTTACGTCGTTCTTCTTGGCCCATTACCATGTGGCCTTGAGCAAGATAACCCTTGATCTTCAAACACTCTTGCTCATACTTATCTCGTGTCTAGAACCAAAGTCAGCTTCCATGATAACGTAGTGTCGAGAAGAGTAGTCTAACCTTGTTGACCTGCTGCGTCTGCTGCATCTTGACCTTCAAGAGCTTTTCGACGGTGTTCTGAATAATCTTTCGCCGCTCCTTCATTCCGCCAGCAAAGGCGGCGAGTGGCTCCTCAAGCTCGGACTTCATTTCTGCGCCAATGAGCTGGTGCTGCTTGGCCATCTGTTCGACTTCGCCTCGGACGGTATCCAACGATGTCTTCAATGTACCAGACTCCTGTGATCCTAAGGCTTTGCGACTCAGGTTCAATAATTTGCGCGAGTATTCCTCCTCAATCGACGCTCGGGCTGCAGCGCATCCAGTTAGATAGGTTTCTGTCAACAACTTTGCTTATACGCACCGCCATAGAATGCTCGTAGTTCATCGCATGTTGTCTTGGCCGCAGTCATGCGACTCAGCAGCGGTGCCACGCCAGCATCTTCTTTACCCCAAAAGTTGTTTGCGACTGCAGTATCATGTATCAGTCAAATAAACGTCAAGACATCGTCAAAATTTGCTCACAAGACAGCGCAACGGCTGGAGTTTCAACCGTTGATGCGGGCATGATGCCCAAGGGTATTCAATTTCAAATGTCAAGACAGACGGATGTTATGTTGTTTCCAACGAATATGGATGATTAAGGACCAGCCTGGGTCGCACTACACTCCACACTAAGCACAGAGGAAGCGAGACAAAAAGGATATCTGGTATGTAGCCCTTTCAATGGTGATAGAGGTAGTAATGTACGGTGAAAGGGGAGCTAGCTGTATTGTTTTGGTGGCGTGTAGCTGTTGGCACAGCAACAATGGGGAGCACAGACCACCGCTGGTGTAACAAGGAAACCTTGGAACGGCTCACGTGATGCGGGTATAGGCAGTGTGGATCCTCTCGACGTATCGGGATTTGCCGTTCCCAAGGGCCTTGTCATTTTCAGTTACAGTACCTTGTCCTCCAAACCCAACATCGAGCACCACCACCTTGTGTACAGACGTTCTTGACGATATCGATACCTGCATCACCACGCGCCATACATACTTCGGGTCTCGTTGGCTTATTTGACGCCGAATCGCTACGGACTCACCCCCCCACCCTATCAGTTTGTAGCGTTTTCGGCGCCCTCCCTACAACGAACGCCGAGTACGACACGTACCTCCAACTCCACCTTCAAGTCGAGTCAGGCTCACGAGTTCCTCTCTGGTCGACTACCGTTGCACGATCGCGCAGTCTCTGCAACGTCTTGACGACCGCTGTTCGCAGCTTCATCGTGCCGCTCCCCCATGTAGGCATCTTATATACCGATTCTTCCTCCTTCACACTTCCCCGCTCGCTCGTTTTCTGAGCCCTCCAGCCTGCCACCACAACGAAAGCAGGCGCTCACTCATCACATCTCCCTTCGCCGCGAATACACCTCCATGGTCCCACCACCTCGAGCGGGATCATTTTCGCCCAATCCTGCGCAGATACTACAGACGGGTGCGAGCCATTCTCCTCACCCATCGCAGGCCGCCATTCTCAGTGCTGGCGCAAGCCCAAGCGCCAGCAGTCCAACGGGCACTAATTCCCTGACCAAGATCGTCGTGGCACAGGTCTATCTTCTGCTCAGTACTATCAAGGAGGACAAGGATCGTGCTAAGTGGGAGCTGCAGGTTGATCAATTGAAGAAGGTTTGGCTACATTATTGCTGCTGGATAAATTCCAAGTTTGCTGACAATGCACCTACTTGACAGCTCATCGATGAACACGGAATGGAAGTGTTTACTAAGTATTTCACCCGGCTCGTTGCCGGCAATGCGCCCCAGATATTCCCTGGCCTCAACAGGCCCGGCACAAGCCCGAACAACTATCACATTCTTGTTGCCGAGATGCAGAAGATCTCGCACGATCCCAACCAAGCAAGCAAGATTGCTGAGTCAATTGAGAGTGCCACGGAGGACATCTTCCGCGACTTTGATCTTTCAACCTTTATGGAACATTTCAAGCTCGATGCATTAGAGAAGACCATATTAGCTCTAGCCTTTAAGCTCGCTTCTCGAGCAGATTTAAAGACGAAAGGTTGGTTCATGCCATTAGGAAGTTTATCCCGTTGAGTATTCTAATGACAAGGCAGCCGACGCTATATTATCCACTAACTTCCCCTCGTTCATCGATATCCTTTCTCGATTTGACCTCGACGCCCATGCCGATTTAACCCCGTCTTTCATCGCCCTGATTCTGGACCGGTTTCTTCAATATCATCCTCCGAGCTTTAATGCTTCCTCTATGCACGAATTGGAAACACGTGTCATCAACCGATGGATCGATCAGACCCCCGAGCGTACACCGCCTTCCGAAATCCTCGCAGCTCTCGATCTCAGTCGAGTGCTCGCTGATAGGCCATTCAATGGACTAGTTCGATATATCCAAAAGACGGGCATCGATTTCACCAGAGACGAGGAAACTTGTGTATCTTATTTACAGAACCGCCCCAGCAGCTTGCAGTTGGGCCCCGAACAAGTTTCAGCTGCGATGACCTTCACGGCCATTAGTCGAAGCCCACAGCAAGATACTGGTGTTCTGGTTGCTGCTCTCAGGAGAGTCCTACCGAAATCATTCGACTGGATGGAGGTCATCATTCTTTTCGACCAACCATCGGCTCGTGTCTCGTCTCAGCAGTTCCTTCGACTTTATCAAGCTTTCTTGCCAATTGCACAGGACTCCAAGTCCGGCTTGATAGTGGATATTCAGAGGTTATGGGGCGGCGTTTGGAGGAATCCAGAGGCTCAGCTCTCTTTTGTTAGTGCCTATGCCTCTTTGACTCCCGATCAGCTAGACGCGACGACAATTCCCGGGCTCCAGCGCAGCATTACTATTGAGGAATACGCCAACTCTCCTGAGAATGTACAAGAGCGAGCGATTGTCGCCGTCAAGCATCCGTTAATATCCGTTGCCGCGCTCTCCTCGATCTTCAATGTTGCGCTCAGTTCCATGTTGGCGTCGACGAGTATCGAGGCCAAGAGGCTCTTCCAAGAAGTGGTAGTCCCGAATTTGGACATCTTCCTGGTCTCCGCCTTCGAAGTACCTCGGCAGCATTGGGCCCCAATGGCTGTAGAAACACTCAGTTCTTTGTTCGAAAATTTCCTTTATAAGCGTTCGCCTCAATACGACTTTGTTCTGGATAGTGTCTGGAGGAAAGACAAGAACTGGGTCATTCAGCGCTTGGTAGACACCCATGCTGTTAAGCCGATGGACCTTCCAGTTATTCTTGAGCACGCCGTGAAGCATAACTGGCTTGACACGCTGGTGTACCAGTCAAATGGATTTGGAGTCGATTTAGCCGCTCTGGCCCATGCTGAAGGATATTTGGATTTGTCCAAGTGGGCACGGTTCAATGCTGAGCGGAGTGAAGAGATGTATAGTACTCTGCTTCAGTTCTTGATGATAAAGGCCAACTTGGAGAGCCAGTTTCAGCGAGGAACTTCCGATGACTCTTCTGTTAAGAACACAACGACTCTCCAAGTTCGTACCGTATCAGCGTTACTGCGAATCCTCGAAGACTTTTCGCCAAGTCCTCCTAGGCCAGAATTGATCCTAGTTCAGCGCGCTTGCATTATTGCTTATCCCCGACTCATCAACTACGGCGAGGGTTACGACGATATCATCGACGCCAATGGAAGGGAGGGGAATCTCCTGTCTCCGACCGCCAATACCAGGATGGAGGAACACTACAAGAAGATGTATAGTGATGAAGTACAGGTTCGCAATATAGTCGATGTCTTAGACCGCTATAAGCATTCCAGGGATCCTCTAGATCAAGATGTTTTCGCATGTATGATCCATGGGCTCTTCGATGAGTATTCTCACTATGCCGACTATCCTCTGGAAGCTCTGGCAACAACCGCAGTTCTATTCGGTGGCATCATTTCGCATAAGCTCGTTTCAAACTTGCCTCTTCAAATTGGACTGGGCATGATTTTGGAAGCTGTTAGGGACCATTCTCCTGATGAACCTATGTACAAGTTTGGCCTCCAGGCACTGATGCAGTTGTTCATTCGCTTCCGAGAATGGCCTGCCTTCTGCAGACAGCTCTGCCAGATTCCTGGCCTCCATAACACGGAAGTTTTCAAAAAGGCAGAGGAGGTCGTTCGGGAGCACGAAGAAGAGATGGCCCGTGGGCGTAACGGCGCCGGAACACCTCATGGACTAGGCTTCCAAGGCGATGGTTTCCCTAATGGAAACTCGGATGAGCTGACCAATGTCGAGCGTCAAGCGCCTGCGTTTGCTGCTCTAAACGTCGATCCGCCAGCTACGGACGTCGAGTTTGAGGATCCCGACGAGGGTGCCCAGGACAAGGTCCAGTTCGTTCTCAACAATATCACTGAAGGCACACTACAGGCCATGTGTCAAGAGCTTCGAGAGACCATGGAGCGCCGACATCAACAATGGTTTGCTAGCCATCTTGTTGAGGAGCGCGCCAAGATGCAGCCAAACTACCATCATGTTTATCTCGAACTGGTTAAGCTGTTTGAAGACAAGGCTCTCTGGAGTGAGGTCCTGAGGGAGACTTACATCAGCGTGTGCCGAATGCTGAACTCAGAGGCGACCATGCAGAATTCAACGGAAAGAACTCACCTGAAAAATCTCGGAGGCTGGCTAGGTCTTCTGACTCTGGCACGAGATCGTCCCATCAAGCACAAGAACATCGCCTTCAAGCAGCTTTTGATTGAGGCGCATGATACGAAACGACTCATCGTTGTTATTCCGTTCGTGTGCAAAGTTCTGACTCAAGGCGCCACATCAGCCGTTTTCAGGCCCCCGAATCCATGGCTTATGGATATCATCCATTTGCTAATTGAGCTTTATCATCATGCCGAACTGAAACTCAACCTCAAGTTTGAGATTGAGGTCTTGTGCAAGGGTTTGAACCTCGATCACAGAAGCATCGAACCTTCGGGCGAAATTCTGAACCGACCCGTCATTGAGGAACCGGCAGAGACCCTTCCCCCTGAGCAACTGGACGCTTTTGAGAATCTATCCCTCAATGGCATCGGGTCCGGTGTAGGTGCTGGACTCTCACCTCAGGCTCTTGCGCCAACCATTCCTGACCTTGGTCCCCTGATTACTATCCCCCCAACTAATGAGATGGTTGTCAGCACCACTCGTCTTCATGAGATTGTTCGCACGGCCCTCAGCCGTGCTCTGCAAGATATAATCCAGCCTGTCGTTGATCGCTCCGTTACAATTGCCGCCATATCGACGCAGCAGATGATACACAAGGACTTCGCTATAGAGCCTGACGAGAACCGTGTACGCAACTCTGCTATCAGCATGGTAAAAGCCACCGCCGGTAGCCTTGCCCTCGTCACGTCCAAGGAACCCCTTCGCGCCAACTTCACCAATTACATGCGAAACCTCTCGACCGATCTCTCTCAAGGACTCCCCGAGGGCACAATTATTATGTGTGTTAACTCTAACCTAGACTTGGCCTGCAATATCATTGAGAAGCAGGCTGAGGAAAGGGCTGTCCCTGAAATTGAGGAGATGATTGAACCGGAGCTCGAGGCTCGTCGGCGACATCGCCTTCAAAGACCCAACGATCCTTACTTCGACTCAAGCCTTAGCCGGTGGGCCATGGCTATTCCTAATCCTTTCAAGTTATCGCCGAACGTTAACGGCCTCAACCCTGAGCAGATGGCCATTTACGAAGACTTCGCCAGGCAACCCCGAAGCGCCACGCTTCCCACACCTTCACATGGCCCGTCAGCATCCGATGCCACCAGATCTTTGGCCAACGAGGTGCTACAGGATCAGTTTAGTTCTATCCCTAGTATTCCGACTCCTGTGGAGACTCCCTCAATTCAGCAGCATTTGGGTGCTCAGATGCAGCCCTATGCACCTCCTCATACCGGTGCTAATGCGATGACAAACGGTAGATCGCCCGGCTTCCAGATGGATGTTCGTAATCTAGCCGAGCGGGTCAATAAGCTACTTCAGGAGCTCATGAGGGTGGCCACTGAGTCTCCCCATGAGCATTTCCTGGACCTACCGCGCCCATCTCCTCTTGTGGACGTTGTTGATGCCCTCGTCCAGCACATCATCAAGACTTCGCAGAGCCATGAGGATTTTTCCATTTACGCTGCGGAACAAATCATTCAGCTTATCTTCTCACAGGTTGACGACAACTTGGCTCTGGAGAGCCTAGTTCATGTTTTGGAGACACTCAAAAAGATCTCTGGTCCTGTTCTCAACAGCCGCGTTCGAACTCTCTTCAGCCAGCAGCCTGGCTCCACCTTCTTAAGTTTACCTCTGCTCGCGGCCTTGGTTCGGACGGACCTTTTGGATTGGAGAAACATCGATCTCGCTATGTCGAAAGCACTGCAGGCCCGCAAAGAGGGATCTCTTGACTTTTTGGAGCACCTACTCGACCTCACGCTGCTCGACTCGCGCCCGATTGCTTTGTATGCTGACTTTGCCCTGACGCTGGACGCAGCCTGGTCATGGATTTTGGATGACCCCGATTCTGCCGCTGGGCAACGAATCAAGTCAAAGCTCACTAACTCCGGTCTGACACGGCCGACTCACGCTGACAGTCAGGCTCTCCAACACGAACAGATAGAATATGTTTTCGACGAATGGATCCATCTTTGCCGCAACCATAATGCCTCCGAGAAAGCTGTTACGGCGTTCGTGCAGCAGCTGCATGCTAAAGGGGTTATGCAAAACAGGGATGACCTCTTCGTCTTCATCCGCGTCACCATCGACCTGTCGATTGAGCGCTTCGACTACATTGTCCACAGTGGTTCCCTTGCCGATGCCTATGTCATGGTAGATGCTCTTGCTAGGCTAATTGCAACGTTCATCGGGATGGGCTTTGAGCCAACATCTACTCGCCCCGCATTTATCGACTCGGTGCTTTCACTTATTGAGCTCATTCTTGTCAACCATCATGTCAAGCGCGGAGAGCAGCTGAGCCAGCGCGTTTTCTTCAGGTTGCTTTCCATGCTCTTCTACGAAATTCAGGGGATTTCAGAGAGCTTGGCTGAGGATGAGCGTCGTGAAATTCTTCTAAGGATCGCTCGGCGACTGTTCAAGATCAACCCCTTATACGTGCCCGGCTTTGTTTACGGCTGGATGTCTCTTGTTCAGCACCGTGCTTTCATGCCAGCAATTCTACAGCTGCCCAACGGTGTTGGCTGGGGCCCCTTTTCCGACCTGCTCTGCCAGTTGCTCGACACTCTCGGGGATCAGTTGAAGGTATTCGAGGTTTCCAACGTTGCCAAAGACATTTACCGCGCTTGCTTCAAGCTGCTCGTCATTCTGCAGCACGACTTCCCCGAATTTGTCGTGGCCAATCACGCCAAGCTTTGCTCTAGCATTCCACCTCATTGCACGCAGCTCATTAACGCTGTCTTGGCTGCCAATCCCCAGCAGAGTCCTAGGTTCAACGAGCTTGGCGGCAAGGTCCAGTTCGACGACATGCGCCTTTTTGCCGGTCTTATGAATGAGGCTAGCGTGACGCTTCAGTCTCGCAGTCTTCTCAAGGTCCTAGACCAAGCACTCCAGAGTGGACCAAATGAAGACATCGTTGCTAACATCACCCATGCCATGACACATGACACTCCAAAGGCATCTACTTACGGCCATGTGCCTGTCGTCGCCAACACCAGCGTAATTGACGCTGTTGTTCTCTATATCGGACATCGTGCCGTAGAGAAGGCAACACAGATTGTCACAGACCTGTCCCTGACTGGTGACGAGAATGAAGTGTCACTTCTTTCTCTGATCATTCATGAACTCCCTGCCGAGGCCAGATATTATATCCTTGTCAGCCTAGTCAACCAACTTCGATATCCCAGCGCCCACACTGCCTTCTTCAGTCAGGCCCTCCTTTCTATCTTTGCCAAGGATCTCGGCGATCCGGAGGAAGATGAATTCCGCGAGGACATCACCCGAGTGCTGCTTGAGCGACTGGTTAGTTTCTGGCCTCAGCCATGGGGTCTGCTGTACACTGTTGTGGAACTTGTGAAGAACGAAGACAAGTATGGATTCTTCAAACTTCCTTTTATCGATGACGAGAGTCATGAGGTCAGTCAGGTATTCGCTTGCTGTTACACGGGCCGGATACTAACGTTATCACTAGGTTGCCAAAAAGTTTGCAGACGTGCTTCAACGAGCATAGGTCGCGGATCGTATAGTCACATCGCGATGGGATGGATAGGACTGGGTAAAACGTCACAAGGAGGAATCTATAGGAGAAACGTATTTTATCATCGGTGGAACTCTTGGTTTTTGACGGTGCATCATTATGAGAGAGGCACGGGGCGTTGGGTCCAAAAAGAATTCAGAATTATAGAGGCGCAAGTGTTACTACGGCCTCGGGGCAGACTCGTCTGGGGGGGCGAGGATGTCTCCAGGCCGACACTACATTGCAGTAATACTGTATCACTGTACGATAGTCGTTACGATGTTGTCGGAAGAACATACCAGGCGCATGATTGGTTTTGGAATACTGCCCCTGTGGTTAAATACGTGATAACAATTGGATCCTAGGGTTATAGAGCGGTTGGGAACAGGCAATGTGCTATCTCTCTCGATTAGATGGTGACATGACCACGCATTACTGGAGTAGCTGTTCCTGAGAGCTTGACCGTGGCGATCTTGGACTCTTGTACATCAACGTCAACTACAATATTACTCTCCCTGCCCATCTCAACACCCTGGTCAATCTCATATCTGAAGCCATGGTTACCTGGGCTCGACTGTTGAAGCGAAAGATAGCTAGAGAGCGCGCTCGCAGCACTGCCTGTAGCAGGATCTTCCATGGATGCTTCCATCATTCTCGAGCGGATGGAATAAACGGTTATGCCGCCGTCTTCACGCTGGCCATTGATAACATAGTAGTATTTCAGCAAGAGGCCGTTTTGCCAGCCGTCGTCAAGAAGTTCGTCCACAGACAAGTTTACCCCGCTCATCTGAACTTTGGCCAGGTGCTCGAGATCCGGGAGTTTGATGAGCGCAAAGGTCATGCCATTGACGATACTGAATAGCGGGGCCTGGAGCTCGGATTCGCGTATCGTAAGGTCCTGGGATATTTGGGCAGCGACTGGGGCAGACAGATCGGCAAGAGTCTTTCTGTGACGACGAACATTGTGCGGGATAGCAGCTTGGATATAACCAGGGCGGGTCTGCGTGAGAGCAATTGGGCCTGCCTTGGTAACGACGGTATTGACACCGTGGGGGATGAGGGTAACAGCGGCGCCGATAGTTGGGTGCCCAGCAAAGGGGATCTCTGTGTCCGCTGTAAAAATGTCGATCACTCGGCGGGTGACATCACTGTCGACATCGGTATCAGGACGGGGTTCGTGGATAAAAACGGTTTCTGATAGATTGAATTCGAGGGCAATTCTTTGTTTTTGCTCTTGCGTGGGCTCTGGTATATTTCTATCTGCAGGAATCGTGACAACGGCAAGGGGATTTCCTCGATATCGAGTGTTTGTGAAGACGTCGAGAGTAACAAACGGGAGCTCCATGATTAAGCTTTGATGGCTTTCAGCTGTGAATTAGCTTCAGTAGGACCGAGAAGATCTGATAGATTAGGTATGAAGTAGACACAGGAGCAGTCGACGGCCTGAGCTTGTCTCGATAGCGAGAGCTTGCTTTGGTGGTTGGTAAAAGTATGGAGGGGGGAAGATTGTGGTGGGGTGGGGTCCATTGACAGGATGGAAAAGTAAAAAATGACTCGAGGTTCACTCAGGTGAGTGAGTTTACGAGCCTGTGTATAGGGTAGGACAATCAAGTCACGCCCACTTCATGACGGCCTATCTTCGACACACCCTTTGCACTTAGGTAAGGCACAAGTCTAGCGAAGCGTGAAGCGGGGCAAAGACGGGTATCTTCAATTGACCAATCATATAATAAGAATCCTTAGCGTTGTCCTCGACCTGCCCGACAAGACGGCTGCGGCGGCCTGAGGCAAGGAGTACGAGGCCTGCAAGGATCTACTTGTAAGAGTTCAACGAACGACGGGATTTGCAAGGAAGTAGGGGAGGGAGGCTTTTCGCAGGTTGGTTCTCGAGCGATCTACGGCCCAGGTTCTTACCATGACTTCATAGCGGAGAGGACATGAGCAGGCAGGCAGGGTACACTAAGGAATATAGAGGCATATTCTGGCTTTTAAGAGACAGCGTATGTAGTCACATACTTGACTTGCAGCATAATAAGGTGACCGGCAATTGCAAGCAGCGCAGGTCAAGCAAACCCATCGAACGATGCTGGACAGGGAATCAACCCGGTCACTGCTGTGATCAAGACAAGAAGAAGCTTGGGCAAGGTCTAGGCGTAAGTGGAGAACATCCATGTTGGCGGCAGACGCTTGTCGCAGCTGGCGCCGCAAGGGGCAGAGCTAGAGATGCATCATTGGATATCCACCTCGTGGCATGCAGCTCTGTATGTAGTGACATTCAACCATTCGCTCTCCTCTCTTCAGTAAGGTCAGTGTAGGGTAGATTCACATGGTGATCCTCGAAAGATTGTACCACCAGGAGGCGATTCCTGCATTCGAAGGACGACGCAGCATCTGCACGCCGAGGTGCTGGAATTTTTAGTGGTGGATGATAAATGTATGCTCTGTACGTACAATAAGTCGTGTAAGGGAATTGGATGGAGGTTGGTGGTATTAGGATCTGACCAAGTCTAGTTCAAGGGGGGTTCAGTAGCCTGGGAGACTTTGAGCGAGGTGAGGTGGTCAAAGTTCCATTTGCAAGGGCAGGATATCGCAATCGAGTGTCGGTAATCAAGATCAATGGTATAGTGAACATGGGATTGTGACGAATAAAGCAAAACTCGGAATTTGATTGCTGCGTAACATTATCGAGACTCTATGGCTAATTGCAAGTCATGAGAGAAAGAAAGCCTCGTTCGGCGACAGCGGACTGAAACCCACTGTATCATGATCAAAAGAGAGATGATGAAATAGAAATGTCGCTATTGGCTGCCGAGACCAACACTGTACCTTATTGAAGAGTGCAGTGTCATGTAACTTACACATCGTTTGCTACCTAGCCTTGGAGTCAGCCTGAGGCATGATTGTTCCCGTCAATTTTAGGAAATAGGTCACTTGTTGAATTGCCATGGGCGACGGGTGAATGGAGTCGTCTGAAGAAGCCAGACCAGGGGTTCGGGATTCAAAAGAGGGCCTCGCCGCAGTGTTGGGGGAAACTCTTTGATGATTCGGCCCACTCGTCATCTCCATCGACTTCAATATGGGTACTCTCCGTACTCTGTACCGAGGACGAGATTAGAAATTACACCGGGCCTCTTTTCCGATTATTTAACGCTTGTTATGCATTGATTGATTGTCTCGTACAGCATAAGCGTGTCGAGAGAGAATGCGGTGTAAGAATATGGTTGCACGGAGCAAACATGTATGCAGTCTGATGCAGTCTGATGCAGTCGCAGATGCGGTGTGATCTGTAGGAAAAATGGTCGCGTCCAGGGTATCTTGACACGCAGTTCAACTTAGCCGTGTAATGCCTGTCGATACCTGAGCTCAAACCCACGGTCATTCTCGGGCGTTCGTTCCCCAAAAAAAGATTTCAGGGTCCTCCGAGAACGCACTAACCAACTAACAAACATCGACCCGAAGTGGCCCGGGTCAAAAAACCGCGGATGAGGCGGAAAAACAAGAGTCCATCGGCCATCATCAATGAGGCGAGGCTATTAGTGAGAGGCTGTCAAAGTGGCCCAATTGCAGTTGCGGCAGTGCAGCTAGACCAAAAGCAGAAAAGAAACAGAAGACGACGACGTTGACGAGTCAAGATGGCTAAACTGCACAGAGTAAGTCGATGATTAAGGTCTCCGGAGCCAATGCCCTGTGCCTGCTTGGCTACGTACGCTCCGTTGCCTCTTGAGATGGTGTAGGACATCATCGATGACATGTAAAGTATAATCGTTGATTATTGGCACAAAAGCTGAAATGGCGGCTTGTTGCCTGCTGATACCAACCAACACTTTATGCTTATAGAACCCCTCCCTCACATCCAGAATACCAATACTACCTCCATACCCAAGCAGAAGCAATGAGGAAAAAAAAGTGTTGCCAGTCGGGGTCGGTCGTTTTTCACATTTGGGTCTTGCGGCTGGAGACGTGAATTACAAGGATGTTCCCAGTCTCCCAGATACCCACAGGCCTGACCCACCGATCTTTAGCGCGATCCACTTCTCGGCAGCCATGCACGCCAGTCTCGACCAATCGAGTTTGGCTGAAACGAGAAAAAAAAAGAAAAAAGTTCGAGCTCTCGTGCTCCTTCCGCTGCGTCTGCAAAAAAAAAAAAAGTGTGGCAGACCCAGCATCAAGCGCCATTCTTTCCCGTCATCCTAAGGATAATCGCTCCTTCTTTTGTAACTGAAGTCAGTCGATGGAGATGGGCAGCTTGTCTCCGGACCTATCAGCTTACAACAATTGAATCATTGAAAAGTACATTCTGAGCTAGCTCCCCGTTTCTGCCTTCCCCAGCACCACTTGCAGTCCCTCTTTGCCCCCCCATCTAATCCCCTTCCTCGTGGTTGCCATCGTTGCTCCCTTGCCTTGCTCTTGCCTGTGTCGTCTTGCTCCTTCCTGCTCTGTCTGTGTCGTCAACATCCGTAGACCGCCTCCACCCTCGGCCTCAACTCTCCAGTCTAAATCTAAACCCACTCGTCAATAACAAAGCAAACACTCCCACCCCCTTCGATTATCTATCTCTCCCTCCTCCTTCATCATCTTCCATACCTTACCTTGCCTTGCCTTGCTGCCTGTGCACATAAACTGCATCACCGTCTGTTGCCGTGCCCTCGCTAGATCAATCAATACAGTAGACCTTTATAGATCTCTTGGATCTGTTTCAACCCTTGAGGTTACTACGTACAATTGCTCAGCGAAGTTCTGGTGACCTTGAACTTTCTCCCAAGTCGACAGTCCATCATCTTGTAGACAGCTCGACTATTCTCCAGTATTGTCCCTCGTCTCGCTTCAGCACAGTCGCCATGCCTTACAACACGCGCCGAAAGTCGCTTTCTTTACCCAGTCTTGGGATCCATGTCCCAATGACACATGCTGCTCGAGCTGCTGCTGCTGCTTCCAAGAACGCTTCAAGATCGTCTTCTTCGGCTTCATCCACCTTGTCAGCGCTCTCGTCTGGCTCCGAGGCCCCCGAAGCGCATCCCAATAAGCGACAGAAACGATCGCATTGCGACGACATTGCCATTGAGCAGACACCTCCTCCTTCACCCACACCAGGCTCAAGCCTCGACCTTGATACAAATCAGTCCGCCATTGACTTCGAGACGATCAACGACGACATTGTCGAGGCAGTTATTGTTCAATTACAGTCAACTGGAAACCGTCCTCACCTCGTTAAGGAACTTGCTACCGTTCTAGCACAACGTCTTACCTCTGTTCAGCAGTAAGTTTTAGCCACCTGCTATCCCTTCCAACCCCTCAGCTCCCGTGCGCTAACATTCCAATCCCAGCTCTGCCAACCCTTGCGCAATCATCTCTTCAAGGCTGGCCTCATATGCTAAGCGACAATGCTGGAGTGACGCAAAACCATGCCCTCTCGCCAAGGAACTTGAGAGCGTCCACCCTCGAAGGACCTATTACTTCCTCACCACCTCACCTCGTCAGCCCATTCCCGAACCCAACTCCACTGTGTCTGCTCATGCCGCCCTCGAAACTCCTTCGGTGTCTCTGACGGATGATTCCGGCTCCGATGACGATGCTCGCCGGCGGGAGCTCAGCCCATCGCCTGAGGTTGACCTTTCTGACCATGGATTCGAGGAAGGTGACGATGATGTTATCATGCCTCTTACTCCCATCGGCTCTCTTCCCTCCCATCACCGTTACGTGCCAAACCGCCGCAACAGTCGTCACAACTCACCGCCTCTGGAAAAGGATGAGCGGGAGTTTACACAAACGGCCGACTTCTTACAGAAACGCAAGTTCGTTGAGGACACCCCTGTTGCTGAGTCTGCCGATCGCACCACCCACACTTCAGAGTATGGGTACCGCGACGACTTCTGGTTCGGCGACCATCGCATCTTTACCTCAAACGCTCTCCTTACCAGCCCCGCGGTAAAGCCTAGCTCCATGTCAAACACGGCATCCGGTTTGCGAAAAGAGGACGACGGTGAGAGCTGGCTAAAGTTTAGCAAGCTTATGGAATGGGACCGTGGCGCTGAGAGCATCGAAATTGATGAGCTTGATTGCTTACTCGATACGTGCTGAGCAATCTCGACTTCTTTGGGCAGGCGCAAGGGGTCAGGGAGAGACGATTGAGATGATTTGATTCCGTTATGTCTGCGACGACGGATATACGACATACTTACATACTAATTGCATGGAGGGGCGCCTGTGGAAGTACCTGTATATTTGGACAAGTTTGGTGTTTTGGATTGATTGGGTTTGGACCTGGACTGGGATACCTGGAAAAGGGATCATAGCATCCCATGGTTTTGATCATTTGGCGTTAAACAGGACGCGGAAACTGGGATCCTAAAAATGCCATGCCGCTCATAGTGCTTCGACTTTTTGAATATTGTACATCACCCTATATTCTACAACCCATCTCATTCTTTTCATATCAATCATTTGCATTATGTGAGGCGTTGAGTCGTCATGAGGCTTTGTCGTTGACCTTCAACTCAACCCAAACCAATGTGCCCATTTGCATCATGTTCGGTCGCTCGACCTTGACGATTTCAAGGCCTGGTGTTTTAGCGACGGCCTCTTCGACTAGGCCCTCGATGTCGCGATTCCACCAACATCCATATTTTCCGAAATGTTTGCCGGCATTCTTATCGAGAAGTCCATTGACAATACCGTACCAACCCTTGCCATGTTCGAGCAGAATGATACGGCCTGATACTGGCTTTATAACCTTTGCCAAATTACTGACTACGGCGACGGGGTCTGAAACTGAACATAAACCGAACGTCTGTATAACGGTATCGTATTTCGTCGCCGTGGGAGTCGCGGGACCGGGAATTGGGTGGTGAGCGTCGGAATGAATTAATCGGAGCTGGGAATCGAGATACGAGAGTTGGCCTCCGGTGTGATCGGCCATGGTAGATGCGCGGACGATAGGAGCGGATTTCTCCATGGGCGGAACTGTCTTGACGAGCCGCTTTCGAGCAACATCCATCATGTCAACCGAAATATCGAGACCAGTAAACGATACTACACCCTTTGGTATTTTGGCGCCAGCCTTGCCCTCTGCACGCAGGGTCAATGGCTCCCAGTTGAAGTACTCCAAGTTTCGCCCTGTGCCCATTGCCAACTCCAACACATGTCCGTCCGCACGCTCCGCTATGCGCTTTCGTAGCTTCGTGATACCCATCCACCACTCAGGAAGAGCCAGCTCCTTGTCGAACTGCTCTGCGTTGTCGCCATCGAGAGCCGGCGGTCGGCCGGTCGGTGTGGAATGTTCGCCGGTGCAACTGCAGGGCGTCGATTTGAATGATGCGGCAGCTGTGCCGAAGATGTAGAAGCCAAGGGCACCAGCGAGAAGAGCTGCGCCGGTTAGAGGGAGCCATGTCGATGCCCAGAGGTCGCGGAGGGTCTCGGCTTGTGCAGGGCTTGCCGAGGTGGACGAATTTGAGGGGGGAGGCTGAGGCTTTCTGGGCGTGCTGTATCAGTATGACCGATCTGGCATCGCATGTATTGAGGAGTCGTTACGGTTTGTAAGTTTTTGAGATCTTGGGTGGAGGGCGAGACGTTGGTTTTCTGATATTAGGGCGGGGAGGTCGAGGAGCAGAGCTCGCGAAACGGCACTGGATGCGACAGGCTCTCATGACGAGGCCTCGACTCTGATATATCATAATGACGACTTTTCCATGGAATTGAAGCGGTCCGCGGTGTCCTGAGGGTATCTGAATTGTCTGATTTTACATGTGGAAGCAGATGAAAAGACCTAAAGCTAAGACAAGGGTTTCGTGGAGTGGAGCGGATCCAAAGGCCGGGCTAGTGGGCCCGATCTCGCCAGGGTGCGGAGTGTGAACGGCTTCGTGAATGAGCACTTGCGACTTATAGCAACATTGGTCTCGATACTTGAATATTCAAGACAAAAACCATAGAACCACAAACCACAGAACTTTCATTTGTTACGAATTGACCTCTCATACCCCCTTCCTGTAAAGAAACAAGATATGGCGACGCAAAATGACCTCCAGGCACTTATACGCCTCCTCACGGCGCGTAAAATGTCCATGATGGCAGCAATGGGACAGGTGAAGGCTCTACAATCAAAGAATCTGCGAAGGTATGTATGACTTGTGCAACCGACCCATATTCTGATACTGACGCGTATGAAATAGTATAGCACAAATCGCAGATGCTCCCTTGGCCACAGTTGAGGAAGCGCTCAGTGGCGATGCAAAGGCAGCAAAGAGCCTTCACACAGCATGCAAGAACCATGAGAAGAAATCAGGAACGAAGCGTGGAGCCGACGACGGTGCGGCTCCTGCTGAAGTAAAGAAACCAAAACTGGAGACGCATACACGAGATCTAGATTATGGCTCCATGTCAGCAGATGATCTCGAGGCTTCTCTCGAATTGCCACTGGAGGAAGATGAAAACATCATTCGAAACACCACCGTTTTGACGAACAGAGCGCCCTTGTTCTTGGCCTTTGCTGTTGAGCTGTTGAGGTGCACTATGCCAGAACAGCCCCTGAGTAGCCGACTGAGTCTGGCACAGGCAGTGGTGAGTGCGAACTCTCGAACAAAAGCCATCAGCATAGGCATCGAAAAGGCACCCCCAGGAGGCGAAGAGAAAGCCCCTGAAGGTCAACCGAAGATCACCATCATGAATAGACCGATTCCAGTTTTGAAGAGAAGCGGCTACACTTGGTCAGGATCTTCTCAGCCAGCATCATCCAACGCTTCGTCAGTTACCCTTCAGGGGAGTCAACCAAACCCAAGAGGCTGGACTGCGAGTCAGAAGTTGACATCAAGGGGTTCGGTATTTATAGCTCATGCTATACCTATAACGTCACCTGCAACACGCCCGGCAGTTTTCAAATCATTAATGTCTGAGAAGCCGGAGCTGGAGACCGCAACTCACAATGCTTGGGCGATCCGGACTAGCTTTGGTAATTCGCCCCTGAAGCAAGAAGCATCGTTTGACGATGGTGAGTCTGGTTGTGGGAGCTTCTTGCTCCAACAGCTACGCGATCTCGATATCAGTAATACCTTGGTTGTGCTTACGAGATGGTATGGCGGCATCATGCTTGGCCCAGATCGCTGGCGTCTCATGAAAGAATGTCTCAGCGACGCCTTGTCATCTCAAAAGCGTACGTCTAGTTTGAATGGCGAGCCAGTCTGGGCTCTGAACCTTGAAGACAAGAGTCCTTCAACATCGACGGTCGGCATGCCAATACATCGACCGGAAGGTGCACGAAACTACATCCTTCGAGCTTTCGCGCCAGCAGATGACAGCGGAAAGAAGACTGTTACAGCAGCCAAGCAGGAGAAGCAAGAGAATCTGGGCCATGTGTTGGGTGCACTGCGCTTGTTGTTTGCCAGTTGGGCTGGGATTCTGAGCCGCGATGAGTTGGACAAACGAGCTTGGACCTGGTACATGAATCTTCGACCCGATGTGGAAGCTGGGCCGGCAGGTTGGGGAGCGAAGGGGACGTTAAATTTGGGAAGAATATTGGACCTGAGGAGAAGAGAGACTTCGTGATGGTCATCTACGGTTGCTGGAGGGTGATAGGCTGGCAAGACATGGTGCCCTGAAAGTGAGATCAAGGATAATTCGCAAAAT
This sequence comes from Fusarium miscanthi, assembly GCA_014898875.1. NCBI lineage: Eukaryota > Fungi > Ascomycota > Sordariomycetes > Hypocreales > Nectriaceae > Fusarium > Fusarium miscanthi. The sequence goes on from JAAVUA010000333.1 coordinate 56,721, forward strand.
CGAGATTCTTGGGCCACATCATTCAAATTTCTGCTTTGATGGGTGTTGATGGCAGCAAGTGAGTGTTGCTATGCTCCGTACTTCGGGTTGCTCCAGAGATGTAGCAAACTTCAAGTCTAGATATGCTAGGCACTTATGTCTGCGAGGTTGGGGAGGCTCCTGTTCAACATGTCCTCCTACCAATCACTCTACATCATCCCATGCCAGTCCATTATTGTATTCCTTCTTCACCGGTGTGATCGATGAACACCTGTTGATGTTTTTCAAGCAAAGTTAAACAACTACAGTAGTTACTCATCGGCACGAGTATACACCATGAGCTACCGCGGTCCATGGCATTGAAACACAGGCTTATATTTTACTATCATTCGGACAGAGTTATCTCAACATATGTAGATATATATTAATTAATATTGTTAATCTATTATATTAAGTGTTGTTTTAAGATGTTTTTCTTACCTTATAGCCCTTTAATGCCTGTCTTTAAGAAGATTAATATTACCTATTATTTTAATAAGCTTATTATTTTTTTTAGTTTACAGGTTAGCCTTAAAAGGTAGATTTAAATATCTTTAAAGTTTATTAGAATTTAAATATTTATTACCTCTTAGGTAGTAAAGCTTTATTTAATTAATATTATTAATAACTGCCTTAATTATAGCCTAAACCTAGCTATATATAAGCTAGCTAGAGAGCCTTACTTACTCTCTAGCTAGCCCTAACCTTCTCTTTATAACTTACTTTAAAGACTATTCTTATATTAACCCCTATAGCTATGCTTTAATTATCTAATATATAATAAGTTATTTAAGAGCTAAATCCTTATTAATTATAACTAGTAATAGCATTATAGCTATATTATTATAATATATTTCTAAAAAAGCTTATAAAAAGCTTATATTAATAAGCCTTATTTAATAAAAGATTTATTACAGTTAGGCAGCATTCTAATCCATTAGACTAAAAGATAAGGCAATAATAGCTAATCTATTAGCTAGTATTATACTGCTCACACTATATAACCTGCCATAACCCCCCTATAACCCCCCAGTTACAGTAGCTTATAGGCCAGTATTATAATTATCCCCCCTTCTATATAGCATAACCTTACACTATGCCATACAGCCAAGCCACTATATTTCAAGGCACCTTAGTCTCTCTATAGGTATAATTAGATAATAATATAAATATATAAACCCCTAAGGCTTATATATACTAAGATATAGCTAAAATATCTTACTAAAAGTAAGGGCTATATAAAGGTCTTATAAGCTAGGTAGGATTTAAACCCTTAATCTTATAGTATTTAACTTATAGCTAGCTATTATTTTATTATAATTAGGCAGTATTTTAATTTATTAAACTAAAAGATAAGGCAATAATAGCTAATCTATTAGTTAGTATTATACTACTTATATTATATAACTTACTATAACCCCCCTATAACCCCTTAGTTATAGTGGCTTATAGGCTAGTATTATAAGATTATAATATAATCTTTATAATTAAGAAAGCCCTTAAGAGCGCTAAGTAGGATATTTATAATAGATTTTATAATATACTAAAGTTATTATATTCTTTAATATAATATATAATATTTTATATTATATTATATTAAAAATAAGTATTTTATATTATAAACTGGCTCCTTGGCTATAATTAAAAAGATATTAATAATAGTATTATTAAACTTAAAGAGAAAAGAAATAACTTCTTAAAATATCCCCTTTTTATACCTCCTAGGTCTAGGCCAGATCCAGGCCAGATCCAGACTGGACCTTAAGGTTATATAACTTAATACAGGCTTAGGCAAAGCTTAAGCCCTTAATATTTTATTATATTATTTTATTACTTAGCGCCTTAAGCTATATCTTTTATATAATTATATTAATATTTTTATTATTTAATATTAAAAAAGTTAATTAGTATTTTTTTATTTTTTATTATTAGCCTTATAAGGCTATTAAGCTTTTAGCTTTT
>JAAVUA010000334.1:315-42217 GCA_014898875.1 Fusarium miscanthi
GGGAGAGATCCAGCCACCTGTGCTACACAGGCGATTCCTTTTTTGCCAATCTTATAGTTATCGCCTTGCCACTTTTAGGAACAGACAACATGGTATGCATATTATCCATCAATTCTTTATGTAGGTCTTTGTTTACAATGTCTCTGGTCCAACAATGAGGTTACACATTGGGGGAGCAACTCCAGGTCAGTCTTTGGCGCTTTGCTTACCCTGAACAATTGCTCCCAGACAATTAACAATTGATACATAGTGGAATAAGCGCCTAAGCATTGCAATTATAAGAATCCCCCTTTAAACAGAATCAAGGCAGAAGGGAGAATTAAGAGCTATCCCTCGATGAGATTGTTAAACCTACCCAGTGCATGTGCCGAACTCGTTGGTGAGGCTGTTTTGTGGTTAAACTTTTAACTGGGATTCCTAGGTAACACACCGCAAGTCATTTCATAAAACAAAAGAGCGTCAACATCACACATAATAACCAAATACTCATGGACTGAGCGAAAGAGTCATCAAATTAAGTGTTAATATTAATGTGACCATTACAGGGCCAGCAATCTGTGTAATTCTTATTTGACCAGGATCGCGTCGCATTGACGGGCCCCACCCACAACACGAACCACGAATATAGAGAAACTTGTCTTGGCAGAAATTACCAGAAACAAATCAATTAGTCGGTAGAACCATTGAATATTAAATTCCGGACTAGATACATACAGAGCATAAAAAGAAGCTCAAAAATGCCTTTTAGCAACTGGTGTTGATAGAGATAGGTAAGTCACACTGAGAGCCTCAAAAGCTCATGCCGTGATCAACAACGACTTGCATCTTCTTATTCTCTCAAACGACCAGACTAACAGAGAAATGACAAAAAGAAACAAAAAAGTGAACATCGACAACGGCAGGATTNNTTAACCACTCGGCCACGTTGTCCTGAGTTCATTGAGCACAAACCGTTCGACTGTGACATCATTGACTCACTGCAATCAATCATGCATACAAAATACCGGAGGATTACTGAGATATATTGAAACTGCGTTTCAATACCAGATTTAATCTCGTTGATTGATCAAAATTGTGTGGATTTTAGTTCTTTTTTTATCACTTATTATCTGCACGCGTCACTGGGGGGGCACATTCGAGAGCGAATACGCCGTTTATTCAAACAGGGAGAGTACTTCGCCATGAGCTCAGTTTGAAGGATGTGTAAAAGAGGGAGGACTGCCTTAAAGCTTATCAAGCACAATGCACAATTATTCAGATCAATTTCTTTGCTAGCTCTCGTTTCATAATAAGAAAGTTGCCAATCATTTCATCGAGTCAAAACTCCACTGAAGATCTGAGTCTTGTAACCAGCACTACGCTTCGGGCTTCTTAGCATAAGTAACGCAACTATGAGCAGTTAGCCATGATCTCCCGCAGAAAAGCAAAACACTCACATGGGCCAGTAAGCATGGATCTTGGGGTTGTTCCAATCCTGTCTCAACTGCACCAAAAACACCTCGACCTCCTCACGGCTCCAGCCCAGACCTCTCGTGAAAGGCGCCATAGTCAGCGCCTCCAGAGCCGAGGCTGCATTGACGTTATTCCACTGGCCAAGCTCCTTGTACTTCTTGTCCTTGGGCCAATGGTTGGTAGGCCACTTGTAGCGCGTCTCAACAACATCGACGAATCCGACTTCCTTCAGCATAGCCTTGAAGTTGCTGGTACGTTCGAACGAGCGGTTGAACTTTACGGCTGCTTCGTCGAGAAGTCGGCACCATTTGTACATGGTATGGTCTTCCGTGAGGGTTCCGTCGTCGCTGCCCATGATGACATCGACATCTTGTAGTTCAACATATCCGCCTGGAGTCAAGTTGCTGCTTGCGTCAGTATGGTTCATTTGGCGAGTGATGGGGCTCATTCTACTCATAGATCTTGGTGAAGTATGACTTCCAGTTCTGGATACTGAAGTTCATAAATCTGCTGTGAATAAAGTCGAACGGTTCGCTATAAGTCCATTCTTCGTCGATATCATCAATCTCGAAGCGAACATTCGGTGGCACACTACGAATCATCAGTCCTATCCACATCTGTCTGTAAGCTTAACTCATACAAGCTTGGCTGGCTTGGTGAAAGGTCAACACCAATGACCTGTCTGGTCAGCGACTATTTTGGACAAGGTTTAGTGGCGTAGCTCACTGTTGCATCGGGATGCTCATCGCCAAAGTCAATTGCCCAGATACCGGTTCCAGTGCCAACGTCGAGGACACGCTTAAGCTTGGAGTCGGGAAGATTAGGAGGGCTCAGACCGAGCTTGTTATCAAGAGTGAGCAGGAACAAGTTATGTTGCAGATCTGTATTGTTATTGTTATTGTTATGCTACGTCCGGCGGCATCTGAGAGTACAAACCCAATCTTTCATTCTCCTCGTCATCGTTGGGGAGATTGTATTCTGCGATTGGACACGTCAGTGATATGGCTGACCTGGTGGAGGAGCTGCGTACTGCCGTCTCGAAAAGCATGGTATGTTCTTCCATTTTCTTGACGGAAGTCGAGAATTGAGCTTCTCAAGCTGTCTGTCGAGGAAGCATTATCCTACGCCATAGCATCAGCAACACAGGTCTGTAAGTTAGTGGCCATGGGCTGAGTTCATACCGCACCGAGTGACGAGTCTGCATCAGAGTGCTGGGGCCGTTAGCGAGCTTCAGTGGATCGGTTACAGCGGGAACAAACGTTATCGTCAGCGTCTACGACGGGGTGAGCTTCAATAGTCGTCATTGTCAATTGCAGATCTGTGCTCTCAAATCATAAACGGGCCCAGAAGCTATCGTGAAATGTTTGTATGTCAATGGGAACTTAAATGCCGCACGTCGTATGCACATGATCCGAGCTTTGAAAGCCTGCATTGTTTCCTCTTTTCTCGTCCGATGCCGTGGTACAAAACTGACGACCAACATGCATAACACGAACCAACACAACGTTGCAGACACTGCCAAATGTGTACAGTGAAGCGATTGCCGAGGCTCCGCCCGCTGTCATTCCTTGGAAGACCCTGAAAGAACCGCTTCCTCATTGGTCCAAGACGCTGAGAAGTGGTCTGCTGTCATGCATTTGGACGGGTTCCGATTGGTGGAGAACGGGACGTTACGGTGTCAGACCCAAAGAGGCAGAGTTCACCGCCAACCCCCAGAACAGTACAAGGTACACCTTATCAAAGCAAGATGCTGAGTATATCAAGATATCCATCGAATATCATACTACGTGCAAGTCAATACCATGTACAAGTCATCTCAAGAAGGGGGATTGGAGAATGAATGTGAAATCCATCTGCTATTTCCCCCTTCAAGGCAAGATAGTGGCGTTTGTTATGAAGCATAATACCAGCTCGGCCTTTCCTAGAAATCTCTGCGCCATGATACAAGGCATAAATAATTCTCCACCTGACTCAATCTAAACCAACAAGAGTCTCTAAGCAGCCAAGAATGCACTTACTTTGGGGTCTAATGCCTCTTGATGCCAGTAGGTGAGGTACAAGGCACACGTCGCCTGTTTCTGCTGGATCGTGTCATTTGTGTTTATGTTGGGACTGGAGCACTTCCCCTTCTTCCACCACATTAGTCATACATCGTCGCACAAGGTAGTCAATTCGGTGTTGTACATGAATAAGTTGATATTTAAAATAACACGCCAGCACCTCAAAGTAATGAGCGTTTGTCTATAAAGATCTGGGTTCCAATTAGACCGTAGCTGCAGACTTCTGGGGAGAAGTAATCCTTACTTTGCTACCACTACCTCAACATAGCGAGGTTACTGTTGCTGTATTTGAAAAAGTGGTAGCGGCAAGATTAAAAACCATGTATACAAGAGCCGCAAATGCGTCATCCAACATGAGGTATAGAGCTACATGCTGGCCGCAAGGTTAAGCACCAGGTCGTCAACACAGGTGATTATGATGTAGTAAAGGCCTCTCCCCATGTAAACTCGTAACTATAGGTTGGCATAGTTGTAATACGAGATTGAACTTTGATGGCTATGAAAGGGTGAGACTGACAGGTATAAAGCCCCGACCTCTTTTCCATCTCTGGACAGGCCATCAGGTACCTGGACCAGCAACATCATCGCCACCAAACGTCAGATTGCGACTGTAAGCTTCCTCAAACCACTTTGGATTTGCTAGTACGCCAAATGCTGACTTTAATACCCCTTAAGTCGGCATGAAACTCTCCACCCTCTTGGCTTTGGAGCTCTCCTCTTCAGCGGTCCAACTCCCGCCTCAGTCTTGCAATCCCGCCCCTAGATGCTCGAAAATAACACAATATGGATCGCCAAAGGTGGCATACTGAAGAAATCTGATGAAGTTAAAGACCTACCTGATCGCTGCCAGGCTGCACAGCAATCTTTCTTTCCTCATGATTTCAAATGGCTTGTGGGCCCCAAGAATCATAAGTGCAAGCAGTTCGACATACCTTCTGGAGAGACGTTCTCCGGATTCCCCTTTTCCCGAACCCCCCCCAAATACTCTCATTCATCTTCCCTGATGTAACTTACTATATCCATGCCACCATACCATGATTTCCTGGCGCTTACGAGCAAGTCAAGCAAGGACTTTGGACCTTGATTCCAAGAGCTACGACTGTGAACTGCAACAAGGCGAACCATGGTGTACTTTACTGCGAGGCCAGACTTTGAGATCCAATGAGGTTGGCTGAGATGCGGCAGCTTGGAAACCTGTTGGCTGTCAGAACTAGCCCTCGTTAATGAGGACGGCTTCTCAGTAATACGATCTTTACGTGATGGGACTTTATTGAAAGACATGTGGCCAAGAAGCATGAGTTCAAACCTCTGACCGTAATATTGACTTCCGTACCGTCTATTTGGAACTGCAGAAAACCATGAGGGGAATTTGTGATTCCTCGTAGCGTGTGACTCAGACCGTCCTTCAGTTTCCCCTGCCGATACAAGCTGCATGGGTTCCCAAGCGGCATAAAGGGTCGAGAGGACGGAAGGCAGGCATAAGTATCTTTCTCTCTTAGTAGTAACTGCGCAGTCATTTGTGCAGATGGAGGTTCAGCTGGTAAGACTATTTCTTCTGTGGCACGTCTATCCTTTCATCTATAAGCCCCACTAGATACACTTCCAAGAGTAGCAAGCAATATGGTATGCTTCAGGCAGTCACATGGACTTAGGGGCCGTTAGCTGTATCTTTCGTGGCTCTGGGGCGGATATCCTGAGATTGGGTCGATGCAAACCGTGATTGGCAAATGATGGAAGCACTGGTGAAATAGGTAATAAAGGAAATGCATCCTGATGACACTGGCCTCAATTTGGGCCCAAGCTTCCTTTCTTCACTCCTTCAATTTGAGGTACATGGGAGTTTTAGATACACCCCTCAGCGATCCCCTTGACCGCATTCCCGGCATGTCAAGGGAGATCAGACATGTGCTCTCTGACCCCTCGGGAACTAATCCGGCGAAGGCCAATCAACGGTCTTCTTTCAGATGTTTGATGTCAGAAAAACAAGAACCAATCATGCAGACCAGCAAGAGAAAAGCCTTATGAAGAACCAACTCCTGATATCCCTTCGTAGCTTATTTCTCTCTCATTTCGCACCTCGTAATACTCGTGGCACAAATGGCACAATCCGAGGATCCGTCAAACAGCCATGACACTAACAATGATAACAAAACGACGACAATGTGGGGGATCATCCTCTGTATCGTGGTCATTCTCATCATCTGCATTATTTGCTTCGTACACTGGCTCCTGCAAAATAACCATATGCCACAACCGTTGGAAACACAACTTCCGCGATTCCGAACGAGCTCCGGCTTAGGAAAGATTGCCGTGGAGAGCATGCCGACTGTGACTTATCATCATCGCATACACTCTAAGCAGATTCAAACGCAGGCTCAAATAAATCCATCCATGTTTCGAAAACATCGAAAGCCAAAACTCGAAGCTCTGCAGCGCTATTTCACGATGCCCAACTTGTCAAGCCGCTCTCCAAAGATCACGGACCGAAACGCGCGACAAGTGGAAGAAGGCACTTCTCCAGCGTGCTCTATCTGCACTGAAGATTTCATTGAGGGCACGAGTTTGAGGAAGCTACCGTGTGGTCACCTCTTTCACCCGCAATGCATCGATCCGTGGCTGATTGGGAGATCTCGGACTTGCCCATTATGGTCAGTTGCATCACCAACACCTTTGAAAGCTAGCTGACGGAATTCCTCTCTCTTATGAAGTCGCGTTGATCTGGCTACTCTGGTGAATTTGACGAAACCCAAGGCGGTGCATTCTTTTGGCGCACGAGATCGTGCATATCATTCACAAGCTGTGAGATGAGAGTACGAAATACCCATGAGACAATTACCAACGATTTGCGGCGAGGAGTATGGCCAAGGCGTTTCAATGGATTAATTACACCTTCTCTTAAGTTTTAATCTGCAAAGATATTTTGTCGCTCGTTGCGAGAGTGTCAATTGGTTAGACTACTTGGTGTTGTATTGCTAATTGAATGAGCGCGAGGGTGAGTCTTCGTAACAGCAACACAGCCCAGGATGACATGACGCCCCTCACAAACTTGGTCAGCTCTGAGCAACCGAGTTCTGAGTAAATTTCAAGCCTTGAATATTATTCTCATTACCCAATATGTCTCATTCGCGACCAAACCTCCCTGCAGTTCCAGAGGCCGCCTGTGAGGGGGTACAGTAAGTTTGCTGGCCGCGCTGATCCTGTCAAAGCTCCCAAAGTTACAGGGCATCTCCACACCACACAGACCGCCCTGTACCGCTGTAGTCTCTAAGCTTAATTGCAAGCTGAGATAAATACCTGCCAGCTACAATTGATGCCACTACAAAAGAGCCCGGCTGATGGATGATCAATCCCAGAACAGCACCGTCGCAGCCGTAATTTGGCGCTCGTAAAAATGACAAGGAAATAAATGCCGCACGGTCGAGACAGTTCCATGCAAACCCCGCCTCGTAAAAATATCGTCACGAGTGATTATTTGATTGATGATGAGAATGAATTCTCCGAGAGGAGTGCATTCTCATCGTAGACCCTTGAATATACCCCCGACGCTAAAAAGCTTGTCTGCAATAAGCATCCACTCAATTGTCATTGCTGCGATTGATGCTTGATAATTACCGACTGGTACTTCTTCTATCGTACACGCCCTCTCGTTTTAGTCTGTTCTTCTCCAATGCCGCTTCTGGCTCGCTTCTCGCCCAGTCATATCATGCTCACCTGGACTCACACCGCTGCTCTGTGCAATCTCGCCAGCAGCGCTACCAAACCAAGCAAGCATCTGACACTGCCGATCCATTCCCCGCAGATAAAGACGCCAAGATAATTGGCGCGTACGTCATGTCATATTCACAGGCACTTGAGCTTTTGCATTTCCGTTGACACGATGGAGCTATAAAATGCTCGAAACTGGCCAAGCCGGATCCAACCGAAGGGGGCGCAGTCGTTTCATTTCACTACACAGCCCCAAACAGATCGTCATTTCGTCAAAACCTTGCCTAAAATTCCTGCAAGTCATACCAACTGAGGCTCGCTTGGGGTATCACGATGGCCGTTGAGAGAAGAGACAACTTTCACCACTGCACCACTTCAGCAGCAAAGGAGCAGTGCAGCGTGGCAATAAGCATAACCGCGATTAAGTTGGTTGAAAAGAGCTCCGTGGAAATCAGCGTGTCTAAAGGTCAACTGCCCTCTACTCGTAGCATACCATCCTCGACCTAACTGAGGGCTTCGATCCACATAGCAGACTAAGATGACAGCTCCACCCCGCTACTGTGAATAAAACATGTGGTGAGACGCAAGTTCTTAAAGACTTCATCTATGTTTCTGTCACCTGTGATCGATCTACCCTTTTCTGAGAGTACCATGAGTCAAGATCCTGATGGCCTATCCTCAAATTTCAGGGATACCATCGAGCCAGATGAGCCAGATGAGCCAGACGAGAATACTTTGTTGAACGATGCGACTGCAAGTTTCGGCGCGGAGACAGATACTGAACACGAGAGTGAATGGCCTCAACCCTCGGTCTTTGTCACCCTGCATCGGTATATCAATTATCCTTCAGATTCTGCGCTGAGTATACCGTGCTGACTGTATATCGGTTACAGAATAAGGAAATTTGTACTTGCAAGCATAGGTGCATCCCAGCGTCCTGATATTTGACATGTTTCGTCTAACGCCATCTGCTAGATGACCCCTACTCTCTGGAACAGCTGAAGAGTCCGCGAGTCAATCATCTCATTGTCCGTCCGTTGGTAGATCGTCTGTATGACGAGAACGACTACTCCATTGGTGCGCCATACCCTTTTCGAAGACAATCGCTGAGACGTATCGCGCCGCATGCTGACGACAATCAGTGTATTGTCTCCTCGCAAACCGAGTACAGTTCCTCCGCGAGCAGTCCAGCGTCATCGACCAGAGCACCAGCATAGCCCGCGCAACATTGTGCGAGCTGTTAGCCATCAAGATCCTGCGCAACTTCCACGACGATAACCCAGGTCTAGACGGCTTGCTCTTACTCTCCAAGATCCTGGTCCAGGGCTTTGATCCCTTCCATGGTGCTCCGCCTGAAGTTGAACAGTACGGGCGCTATCCACAATGGCCGATTCAGAAGCGCGGCGGCCATGAGAGGAAGCTGACTGCACTCGAACTCGCCATCATATCCGAGAGCAAGAACTTTGTCAGTTCCTCAGGGTGCAAACGTGTCATTGATGCAGTGTACCGTGGCCAGATTGTCTACACGCCTTTGTCATTCGTCGATATCTTGCCCAACCATTATGAGTATCTTCCAGTGTCTTTGTACGAACCGCGAAAGGCACCGCTGCTTGACCATCACCGTCTCGTCGTTCCGCGCACCCGGTACATGATCGAACTGGTGCACTACATCGTTCTCACTCTTCTCTATGTTTACACGATGCAGTATCGAGATCCCGAAAACTTGATTGGCAACGAGGTAGTCTTTATCCTGTACTCTGCTGGCTGGGTTCTTCACGAACTGGCTGCCATCATTGAACACGGATGGATGATTCATTCGCAAACTTTATGGTCATTCTTGGACCTTTCGTATAGTGTCATCTTCATGGCGTATATCACAGTTCGGGCCTATGAGCTAGCTATGAGCAGCGTGCAGAATGGATTGGCACATAATATACTGTGTCTCGCAGCCCCGATTCTTCTGACCAGACTGGCCTTCAACATTCTACCAGACCATATTGTCTTCATTTCGCTCCACGCCATGATGAAAGAGTTTCTGATCCTCACGTTTCTCGCCATATGGTGTTTCACAGGGTTCCTCTTAGCGCTGCAGTGGCTTTCTCCGGGAGATGGCTCGATTCCAAACGACTTCACCATCATCAAATGGCTGCTGTGGATCTGGTTCGGACTGGATGGAACAGGTATTGAGGAATCTGTTCAGTTTCACGCCATTTTGGGGCCGGCACTGACCATTGCTTTTGCCTTTCTCGGCAATACTCTATTTCTCACAATCCTTGTTTCACTCCTCACCAACCGCTTCAGTACCATAGTCACATCCGAGGATGTTGAGATCCAGTTCCGAAAAACCGTCCTCACGTTTGAGGGTGTGAAAAGCGACGCCATCTTTGCGTATCCGCCACCCTTCAACATCTTTGCTCTGCTGATACTGCTTCCTATCAAACCATTCCTGTCGCCGCTCGAGTTCTACTCGATTCACGTCTTCCTCGCACGACTTGTCAATGCACCTCTTTTGTTTTGCGTCGGTTTCTATGAACGCCGGCGCCTATGGACCTTTGGACCTGACGCAGCCAAAGTCTCGAGAATGTGGAAGTTCACGGGTTTCTCACCGCACGGCGATATACAGTCAGTGTTTGAAGTCGAAGCCCCGGCTGAAGTTCTGCGAGAGGCTGATGAATTGGACGGATTGAGCGAGATGGGCTTTTCTGATGGTGATGCCGTATCAAGACTGTCTCGAGAAAGAGAAATTAGAGCGCCGGTTGTATTTAGCCTAAGTAATGCAGGGACATGGTCTCCAGGACAAGCCCCCGTAGTTTGATCCTGCTACATAGATACTGCATGACCATCATTCCCTGGAACCACGTCTTCACTGAACTCAACACGACTCAAATCCTAATTAACCGCCATGAAATTCGCGTTCTTTCCTGTCTTAATAATTCTCATCTCCGAAGCCTTGCTTACAGCCTCAGCACCCGCTGGCGTTATAAAACGACAGATCTTTGCAAAAATTCAATAGAGAGCGCTTGGTTAGTGACATAGTCAACTTCATCATGCATTCCAGATGCCAAAAAACATACAACAGCGGGGATTCGCTGGTCGTCACCGACCCAACTACTGATCCGCCCCTTACAGGCTTGACTATGGGAGAGCGGACGGGATCCCGTATTTTCCTGCAGGTATGGTCGTATGTGCTTGTTTTGCTGTCATACGGACCTATAGCCGATACCTGGTGAACGGAAGATGAACCTGACCAGGCCCGTAATGGAAACCGAGTCGCTGACAGCACCCCACTAAAACCAGCCTTCAGTTAAGTTGACCTTCATTTTCCTTATGCATTTAAATAGTCCAGAGACATTACTAAAGTTCTTGGTCTAATTATAGTATAGATATAGCATAATTGTACCAGCAGTTGCAATTTCAGGCACTCTCGGTTCAAGTTGCACTACCCCCGCTTGTCATTCTCGTCTTTTAGTAGCTAGCCATCTTTACCTATCAGGCTGCTAGTTGTCCAACTCGCCGTTTTCGTTAGCAGCACGATACACAAGACTCACACCAGACCACTCTGCATCTATGGCGTAACCCGTAGAGGTAATCAATTGGTTTGTCATGCCATCTCCAACTTTCGGAACGTCATATGCATTTACTGCCACGTAGACCTCTGTGATCGAGCTCTACTGGATGGAGCAGAGGTTGAAACAAGGCTATCTCGTTTATGCCCAATCTGTCATCGGGCAAAGAATATTCAAGGCAATTGGCTTTTTGCACACTCTTTTTAGCCTTCATAACTGCTTTTCTGGATGCAGACCTGGGTTCCCCATGCACCTGAGGTAGCGGAAGTGGACGCGACATCATACTACCAAATCTGACGCCCTGATCCCCCTTTCCGACTTATCCTCGCCATCGAATCCCCACGTTGTGTCTAGGCCACCTCGCATAATAGTCAGCAAATAAGCAGATAACATGGTAGAACAGCTAGCTGTACCGAACCAACACCACCCCAGTAGTCTTCAAGAGGTCGTCCAAGGTCTAGACGACGCCCAACTCGCCACCAGCCTAAGAGGAATTGATACCCACCAAGTTCAACGCATTATTCAGTGCTTGCGTGGGAATCGGCATCTTGATCAAGGTGGTAGGGCTATTCTTTCTTTCGATATCTCAGTTTGTTCGGTAACAATATTCTCTGACAGCTATTCATTTTTATAGCAGTTCAGCCTTGGCCCCGAGACGCACAAGCAATCATAGAAGCTCAAGCTCGGCCTTGCGACCCTCAAGAAATGAACGAATACTACTATCAGAGCCCCTATCAGACCTATCCAGCAGCAGGCTACTACACATACGACTGGAACTGGTATTATTATGACAGCGCCGTTAACAATGTTCCATATTGTGGGGACTATTACCTCAGCTATGAATATTGGTGGGCACCTGTTGTATGGTACCCTACGTGGTATTATGTACCGCTTACTCGCTATAGAGTCCCCAATAGGTCACGCTACAGAAGACTTACATGACGTGGTCAGTATTTCGCCAGAAAGCTAGGAATAGGCTGTGTTTGATCAATAGATCTGGGTTAACGCCACCTGTTAAGCCTACGTGAGCCTTGCTGAGTGAGAGTGGGAGTCTACCTACTTTGTATGCTTAAATCGGTTGGATATTAATGAGGTCAAGGTCGCGAGCAAAGTTACAAACCTAAGATACTTGGTGCATTATCTGTCAAAACGTCCAGACCGCATGTGCAATATTAAACAGTTGTCATGCAGATCATGCAAGACATTATGAACTGAGGTTGAACTGTGAAGGATTGTGATTTCTTACATTGCAATGGTGAACATCAGGCTCTGAGTTGCACACCCTCAACCTCTGCGGCTGAGCGGTATGGCGAGTTGGGACTGGCCCTTACCACATATGTCCTCATCGAAATGTCATCGGAAGCATACCATTCGCTTTTATCCTTGTAATTTCGGTTTCGCGGCCCAATACTTGCGCCTTGCAACATATTGCCTGATGAGACTGTCGCAACGATTGGTAACGTGGTTGAAATGAGGCTCTCTGATATCCTGGCATGACGTAAGGTTACGCAATTAGGGGTCAACGTGTATGGGTCGGGCGAATATTGTTGATGAAAGGTGGCATGCGAATAATGCTGTTGAGGCCCAATAACCGGCTATAAAGACTGCTCTGACCATCAGTTCGTTTGTCTTCTGTTCAGAACCCAAACATACACAACCGAACCATTGAACAATTATACAAGACCCAAGATAACATGAGTGATCGCCTGTCCGTCGAGGAAATCGACGACGTGCAACTTCCGGGTTCCTTACAACGACTTGACAATACTCAACTGGATGGCACTATTCGAGGTCTTGATAGCAACCAGATCCCTCGTGTCTTACTTGCCATCAAGAGCATGAATGACGAACAAGGCCAGCGAGTCCTTCAAAGGCTTGACCCCTCAACGGACAACCGCATCCAGAACTTTGGTACGTCAATAGTTTTTCCTTACCACTGCACCTTGAAGTCGACTAATATCATAAAAAACTAGGTGGAGTCATGTTCTGGGGTACGAATATTGAGTCGCGCTCCGGAAAACCGGAAAAACCGGGCCATCCCTTGTTCTGTGACAAGTTCCCTCACAAGACAAATACCGGAAGGTTTGTTTGTGACTGTGGCTGGCATGACTGTGATCAGGGGGTGGGCAATATCATCGCCAAATGCTTCCAGATGGTGCAGAACGGTGTCCTCTGGTCGCATGTTGAGGGCGTCCCAAATGAGTACATGTGTCGTGCATGCGTCAACAACAAGCCTGCAAGCTTCAATACGTATAACTTGGAAGGTTTTGCTGCTCATCTCTCCAAGGCGCATGTTATGCAGCCCAACCATCCGGATGATTCTATCCAGAGCTCGTATGGGCAGTATTTAGGACCACGCCCAGGCTGGGACTATTTCGGTTGAGCTTATGATGTAGTTCTTGACAGGCTGGGCAATGCGGTGATGGGAAGGGTTTGTCTAGTTTATCATCTATCATTTATTACGATTAGCTCGATGTCTTGAGCATGATGACCCGCTGACGAGGAGGGACTCTATAAGTTAGGATGCCGTGGTTTACTGAAATACGGCAGTGGCCCGAGGGTAAAGCGTCGGGTCCAAGTAGCATCTGGTCCTCTTAGTCTGCACAGTACATATATAACACTCAGTACCAGGAACAGCTTCGTGGCTCGAGGCAAATGCCCCGAAGAAACGACACACCAAGTCTTGGTCGTTCATGAGTTTGAGATAGGAAAGTGGCCGGAGTTTGACAAAGCGCGATACTCAACACCCATTACGACTCCACCACCGTCATCATTACTGAAACCGAAACAACATCGACCGCCAATGCAAACACCGCCTCCGCAGCAAGTAGTCCCGAGTCCGTTGACTCGTATCACTCTCTCGTGAGCCCATACACAGCAATTAACCACCTCGTAGTTGACACCCTCTGCGGCCAGTGCGCTTTTGGATGGAACAGCTCAACGTGGCCACCTTCAGAATGCGCATTGATGCTTACGCCTCGAGCTGTTGTGTGCCGGGTTTTGAAGATTCTATGGATTGGATTGCTGCCTTTGACGTTAAGCTTAGGCTGCTAACACAAGTGACGAGGGTAGGGTATCCTTTCTCACAATACAAGCCTCTGCCCAAATAGCTTCCACTATAACCGATGCATCTTACTGCAAGCCCTAGGGCCATGTCCAATACAGAAATGGCCTCCACCGTTAGCCAATTGGCGGAATCGAAAGCCGCGGCTGTCCCTTTGTCAACTCCCACCGCGCCCGTCGAAACAATGTCCACGGCTGTTTGCACCAATGTCATCAGTAAACCGATTCGACTACAACTATCGAAGTACAAGACGGACCGGAGATCAGCTTGATAACTACCACCACGATAACAACAGCTACTGCAAGTGCGGATATTTAGTCAGAGATCATCTCTTCGATCACCATAGCCTCAACAACTGCCGTAGACACAATGACGACAACATCTGACCCTACTACGACATCTGCAGCATAAGTAGAGCCTATTTCCGGTGCTGATTATCCCAAACCGATTACTGCGACCAATGGCGATCCGTCCTTAATCGCTTACGACACTCTAACATGCACCATCTTCAGTATTAGTACTCTGAAGCTTCAAAGCTTGCCTTCATGCCTTTACACAAACATCAGGATGCGATAGTGCAGCCTACATAGAGGGTAACCAAACCTCCAAGACCTTCTCTATAGCACTAGGCGCGAGCCGTATCTTAGGTAAGATCCTTGCTCTGCTGTCTTGGAGTGAGTGAACAATTGAGAATGATGGGAAGCCAATGGCTCTGAAATCAGATATAGGCAAGGCATCAGGAATGGGGGTTGTAAGATTGGTCCTTCGAAACCACAGATTGACCGAAAGAAGAGCAAAGCCCTGGGTGAAGAAAAGTAAGCGCGTCTTGGATACAGATCCTATTCAACACAAATATTTATTTCCTAGCTTCAGGCTACGTGACAACTCCAGAAGTCGGTGCCCATCATACACACGACAGCAACTCGTATCCAACAAGAACAACCATACCCAATCATCTTAAACACCATCTTTTTTGGAGTTTCTCCTCATATCTCCGAGACAACAATCCTTTCACGAACTTATGTTCTTTTCCGATACTTTGGTGGCATCACCCTTGTCAGATTCGCTCACTTCGATAGGCCCGTCGAGATCTTCTACAGTTCGATCCCCATACTTCTTCATGGTGAGTTTGTCGAGCTAGAAATACTTTGTTAGCAGTTTCCATACGGCGGACTCAGTAACGCAACACTTACATAATTGACCAGCCAGACGTAACAAAACATGACACCGCTGCAAACAAGAAGCGAGATAGCACCCTTCTTCCAATAAGGCGCATCAGCGGCACTATAGAAGATGATACCCCAGAACGTCCAAAGGACCATTGAGCCGATATTCATGGAATACAGTGTCACACTGCGCATGGCATCATCACCTGTTCGCTGCAAGATGATGTTTGCCCAGCCAAAGATGAGAGGGTTGACCATGTACGCTGATCCAGCGAGATAAAAGGCAAACATGACCCCAGCGTCAGACAGATTTCTCACGAGAAGCATAGCTCCTACAACAATCTGAAGGAGAACGGCGAGAATGGCCATAGGGACACGCTGGCCGGTTGAGTCCATGTGCCATGCTGCAAGCATATTCGCAGCGATACCAACAGCTTGCACACCAAGAGGGTAAGTGTTGATTTGGGTTTGCGAGAATTTGTCATTGTAGTACTTGAGCCAGAGGAGAAAGGTGTTTTGGAAGGGAAATCCTTCTACGCTGGCGCAGACAGGTGACCAGAAGAAGAGGATCCAGCTGTTAGAGTATTTAGAAGCAAATCGCCAAAGGAGTCCACGGATAAACATACAACATGGGAGTAAGGAAGACTCGCTTGATCAGAGACATGGGCATAATGTTGTGGCCGTCGGTCTTGATCGGGGGGAGTCTGGAGACTGCCAGTTTCCTCTCCTCTTGGGATAAGTACTTCGCCTTGGTGATTTCTGGAATATCGGGGAAGTAAAGGAAGCCGAACAAGGCAATGGGAAGGGTGATGATGCCATCTACAGCTGTCAGCTCCAGTTTGTCGTGCTATACGACTCGACTTACCGATCAAGAACACCCACTGCCATCCTTGGAGGCCGGACATGCCTCTCATACCCCTGTGAATAGCCGTCATCATGACACCAGCAAACATGGTACCGACTTGGCCTGAGGCAGTAAAGAGAGCAGTTCGCTTAGAGATCTCTTCAGGCTTGTACCATGCACCAATGATGTAGATGGTTCCAGCATAAGTACTAGCTTCAGCAAGACCGAGGAAGAACCTAATGACGCAAAGTTGAGTCACAGTCTTTGCTGCTGCACTAGCCATCTTTTATATGTGAGCTGGCTGGATCCGTAGCGTTGATGTGAAGTCGACTTACTGTCAGACCGGCCCAGATGACCACCATGGATGGGAACCAGATTCGAGGCGCGATCTTCTGAATGATGATGCCGTGTGGAAGCTGGCCAATAGCCATTCTAATGATGATTAGTTAGGATCTTGAGTATGGCTCATGAGACGAACCCTGCGGTGGTGATGGAGAGAACATTGTTGTAGTCATGGCCAGTCATGTTGAGAGATTCACGAAGACCAGCGACCTATATTGTCAGTATATTTGCCAACAGATTGGCACAGTTGAGCTTACATAGGCGTTGGCAAATGCCGCACGATCTGTAATGCCAATTAGCTGCACGGTCTGATATGGCAGACATCGAACCTACCGAGGAAGTTGAAGAAGTAGCTGAGGCAGCAGTATGTCTGAATCTGTCAGTATCGTCGCTATGTCTGATTGCCTTGGCCGCATACCATGATGAAGAAATCTGCGAAATGTCAGTGTCGGTAAACACGAGTGGCTATCAATGAACAAACCTAATTTCCTGACAAGACGTCTCTCCTCCTTCGACTTTGCCGCCGCCCCCAGAAAGAATGCTTATCACCATCAGTACGTATCCAACCCGAGATGTCAGTAACTACTCACTGCGAAGGCTTTCGCCAAATCCACCTTTTTCAGCCATTTTGATCTGCAAATAAATTACCAGTAAAGTCGTTGAGATCCAAGAACCAAGAAACGAGAAATGGTCCGACTTATCAATCAGTCAGGCCCCCCCTCACGTCCTCCGCCCTGATTATCAGATTTATAAGATAAACAAGCAAAATTTCTCTTCCTAGCCTGAAAGGGTGATATCGCCAATAAAGTTTGGTCGAACTGCCGAAGCTAACGTCGTATTTCAGCGGCGCAAGGTCAGGAATGGTTTAGTGTGAGGTGGACCCTGAGCCGATGATGATAATCTAGACTTGTTTTGCCAAGGGTCTGTAGCATTTGGGGAGATTTGAGTTTGAATGGAGAAGGTAAATGTGAGCAGATTATTAGAGGTCAATTTTTCTATCAGTAGAACTCGTCGCTGTGGACGTTTGCTTTCTCACTTTTGGGAGACTCTTGGTCTTGAAACATCATCAAGCTTTCTGCCGTGGAGATATGCTTATTTCCCTGTGGAATTTTCTTCATGCGGACCAGTAATTTTACATGACTCGGTGGGACTTGATGCAAGGGTCGGCCGCTGACTTAGGCTATCCTGCCACACGAGGTTTATTCATCGGGGTCTACGGCTTGGCGTATCCAGTCTCTCGGTTCGACACTAAACAAGGCCGGAAAGGTCTGAGCGATTTAAAGTAAGCATCAGCTCTCATGTCCACATTGGCTTTTATTTGAGATGAGACTATTGATCTTGGCGAGGACTAGAACAAGCCAGAGTCCCTCTTGAATTCGGTAAGCCAATCTAGATTATCGGCCGGAGTCTGATTCCATACATCGTGGCTGGAAATTAGGTTAGTGGATATTTGCGTGAGGAGGATCGCGATTCTCACCTGTCGTACTCGATCCATCGTGCCTGATATTGGAGTTCTTCGTCAGTTGGGATGTGGCTTGTTGGATTTAGAGGTGAAATGGTCCTCGCGACGTAGCGGGTCAAGTCTCTGGTCAGACCTCTGTACATATTGCTATCGTTCAGCGACACGATCTTCTGTCCCAGCGATACAGGTGACGACTTCTGACTACTCGTTGGTTTCCAATACTCATGATCACTGCTGGATATGGCAGGACCACCAGAGGAAAGTAGAGGAGGGACGAGGCTTTCTTGCGTGTTTGATGAAACAATTTCAGACGGCGGTAGTCCTACCCTCTCTCGAAACGAAGCCAACCAGCCTGTTGACCCATAGGCCAAACCAATCAACAACTGACTAAACATGGGTGAAGCATCAGGCATATGGTTGATGATCGAACAAGCCTCCTTCTGCAGCTCGACATCTCCAATCTCGAGGTTCAACAACTGCAGCATGTCAACATACTGCCTTAGCGACGTCTCAAGCTTGCAGTCCTCAAAGATGTCTTTCTTGCTATGAATCTTCAACTGTGAGAATCTAGACCTAGCTGCGCTCTTCATAGGCGTCATTCGTGCTTTGTTGACAATATCTTGTGTGCTCATTATAAGGTCGCGAAGCCAGGATGTTGCTGTTGAGGGATATTGATAGTTCATTTCCGCTCCGAAGATGATGATGCAGGCTTCGAGATGAAGAGTTTCATCGGAAGGGATGCTGTGGTTGATTTCGGTGTAGTTGGAGTAGAAATAGTCTAGCTCCAGCTGCAGTAGTTCAAAAGCGCTTGTTGAACTGTATGGCGCACCCTGCTGCGTTGAGAACGGGAGGGGTGAATTGCGCTCGTAATCGATCAGGTCTGCATAATAGTAAGTAACACGAATGAGCGCAGAGCGATTCACTTACAGGGAGGCATATGGTTCTCTACCATATCGAGAGTTGCAGCATCGAATCCCCAGTTCCCTTTCCAATCTGCCATGGTCCTGCCCTCTTTAAAATGCTCTGCAAGATGGTTCACCCGCTCCGACCATGTCGTCATAGTAATATCACAGAAGCCACAGCGTGATACGACATCCTCATACTTGGACTTCCATTCCTCCATCGGCCACTTCATAAATTCTGATCCGTGGACGAGACGAAGATGTTGTCGTAAATGATCCTTTCTGTAGAATACCCGCTCTCCCCTTTCACGCTTGTGGCATAGGTCATGGTTATGTTCCTCGAAGTGGCTGTTATCTGGATCTACAACACCGCAGTAAACACAGATAGTCTCTGACACCTCGTTGAGGGTAGTTGGGCCAAGAGGAGAACACTCCCATTGCTCAAGCGAGAGATGCTGTGTCTTCTCATGTCTAGACCATGTATGTTTGAGCTTGAACGTCTCAGTGCAAAACGTACATTGAAAGCGATGGCAAGCAACAGAAAGGCCTCTCCTTTCATCATTTCTGGCCCGAAGACCTCCTCGCCGCCGCTTCTTGATGACTCTTCTCAGTGACTGATTGGATGTATGTGAGTAACCCGAGGCTTGCGAGCTCCGACTCGAGTCAGAAGTGTCGGTTGTTGCCCAGGTGCCCGTCGACGATGGTGCCCTGCCGTGTCTTGTTCGGGGCTGGCTGGCGGAGCCGCTTGCTCCCGATACTGCTCTTGCAATAGCAGCCATGGTCGATGGCTCGTCTTCGGGCGGTGAGTTCTCCCATCGCTCGAGTGGACTCTGCTGGACAATAGGTGTTGGTGGACGGCGAAGGGGTATGTCCCGTGGGCTAGCCTCTGACGAAATTGGATCGGTTGTTTCTGGTGGTTTGAACTTCTTCCTCCGACGAGCATTGGCGAACCAGTTCAAGATTTGTTGTCGAGTCAAACCGGTCTGCCTCTCGATCTCTTCGACATCTCGAACGCTGGGGTACGGGTGATGTGTATGATTTGAGAGCCATTTGTTGAGAATGCGGACTGAGTTGAGAGAGAGTCGCTTTCCAGTCTTGGGCAATGAGTTTGGGATAGTGTTTGTTTCAGGCCGTGCATTGGATAAGATGGGAGCTTGACCTGCGGTGGGCCCAAAGAGGGAAATTATGTCGACTTCTGGGCTGCCTCCAGGCCTCAGGATATCTCCCAAGCCCGAGACAGGGTGCAGTAGTTGAGGATTTATTTCATTACTGAAGGGGGTCTGGGAGGAGGCGAAGTCAAGGTCAGAAAAGTTGGGTAGGTCTAGCAGGTCACTCAAGTCAGGGGATTCGCTCTGGAATGCGGCAGGACCATGATTGTATCTGGAGTCTCTGTCGTTACGTTCCATGTTGATGAGACATCCGTTAGCAGAGATGTCATATCATGTCATGTCGACGTTGGAGACGATGGGTCTGAGGCGTCATCTAAGGTTGGCTTGACCCACTGTTTTCTTGTCATCTTCAGCCCTTTCATGAGATTTCAACCAATAGCGCAGATGGCACGATAAGCTTCACTCCGCCAGGGCTAAACCCATTTAATGTAATATTTTTCTATATTCAATGACAATGGTAAATCTATATCTAGTTCAACCACATTCAATTCGCAGATAATCTTGAAAATTTTATGCTCCAGGCATGGCGAGGTTTCTCACTCTAAGACCTTAACGAAGCTGCAAGGATGCAAAGAACATCGACAAGCGAACCTGTGAAGAAGGCAATGAGGAAGTACCCAGCATCTGTGAGACGGCCTGAGAAGGTTCCGACAAGGAACTGTAGAAGTATTATCATCAAACCAATCCATGATGCGAGAAGACAAGGCTGGCTAAATTCTCTGATGAAGTATCTCTTTTGGGCCCCCAAAGCAGTTTGTGAAATCAGAGGTGTTCATCGCAGCGAAGTGACAGGGAAAAATGACTATACATGTTAGCGGGATCAAGAACTGGTTGGAAACTCTTACTTGGACAAATTGTGAGCCATCCTGGCTCCTCTTCTTCTTGGGAGGCTTCGTCCTCGACTTTGAGAAGAAATACCGTTTTGGGAAAGTGAGCAGATTGGTACCGTCGTCGCTCTTACGTGACTCAAGGTCAGTGACAAGCAGTTGTCTGATATGAATCTTTCTTGGTGCGAACCGAAAAGTTGATCGGAGTATTGGGGGATAAACGAGATTGTCTTGCCAGATAAGTCGCCCATGGTGTGTCTTGTCAACGTTAGGGTCCAATGTCTCGTTCTTGTTGACTAATCAATACTCAAGGTCTCCTCGAGGCTCAAAGTCTTGATAAACTCTTGTCGTTCCATGTCAATGACAAATAGGACAATCTTGTACCGTCACGTCAGGTCCCACTGACTCCCTTATTCGCATGACAACCCAGCAACCGGCACATTCCTGGACCTCAACCTCAACATCCATGATATCATAACTCCTCAAGATATTCCTACACATCCTCGCTACTATCCAGGCATGAGACCAACTCGTAGATCCAGCCTCGACTACGATCAGGAGCTTCACTTGACTCTTTTGCAGTGAGCTTCCAATGCGGCAGGGCTCAAAGAAGGTCCAATGTGTATACTCCAGCGCACTGGCGAATTCCTTTTGGAGAATTCCCTCAGGACCTGACCAGAGACGTTTCAATGGATGAGAATCTTCGACTTGTGACCAGTTGTTGCATAGGCCTGACCACTGATCATCGGGGTAGTTTGACCGTGCGATGAGTCGGGGTGTGTTGCACCAGAGACCATAGTAGTCTTCTGTCTCGAGTGCCGTCGGGGGAGGGGGTACACCCTGTGGTAGAGCCTGGAGCTGAGGTACCCGCACGGTTCGTATTGACGTCCGGGATGCCGTGGCAGGTGGAGGAGTGCTGGACCCTTCTGAACGGATAGGAAGTGAGTCTTGCATTTCTTCTTCCTTTGGTAACATCTTTGGAGTAGTATCAGATGTCTTGGCCTTTTTGCGAGGTTTTGAAGAGTGCTTCATTCTGAAGTTATGAGTCGAGATAGTGTGACAGGATAGAAGAGAAATAATGTGCAATAGACCAGGACTTTATAAGAAGAAGTTCATGGTAGAAGGTTTTGACCGGTTTTATAATATAAAGCCTTTATGTATTAAAGCTCGCTAACTTTGGTGTATGCTTCTAGACTTTTACGGTTGGAGGTTGCTGATTGAACGATAGCGCAACAGCCTTTTGTTTATCTAGTTTATCATAGAATACTAGAACCTTATCTTATCCTACTTTTCCTGGTACAAAAGCTCAATATTTATGCTTTGGTATCGCCTCGAGATGCTTTTAATCAATTCCCGCCCAATACATCGACTAGCTTGATCACAGTGTTCAAAGTAAAATGAGTATTCAGGGCGTCGATTAGCGGCTTTGACAATAGATGAACCCATATGTAGTATTGTTTAACTGCTCATTGGAATTGATGATGCGACATGCATGCAAACTTGGACTGATCGTAGAGGAAATTTGTATTACGGTTGCTAAACAGTCTATTTGCGTCTATCCTCTACTTACTCAATTTTCGCACCAACGCTATGTCTGTGATATCTCCCAACTCAGGAAACAGCACTGTCTTCGTCTTCGTCTTCGTCTTCAGATCGACAACTTTTAAACCTCCCGGAACACACGCCGTTGCAATATTCTTATCCAGCGCAAGCCCGATGGTCTCATTCTGTCGGCTACCTAGAACCTCCCGCTCGGGTGCAGTACTAAAATCTCCGACAATAGCACAGTTCAGGGAGTTCCCAGACAGAGGATCGCCAGCATCTGTCCAATACAGAGTCTGTGTGTTCTCGTCAAATGCAAGTCAATGGGTTCGGGTAGTTTGTCAAAGACTCTCTCGACCTGGGTGGGGTCATTGATCTTGGCTTGGGAGATACGTCCTTGTGACCGTCTTGATAAACCTTTTTGTGACCAGTAGAAACACTCGTTAGACTCATCTACTGTGATACTAACATACCATTGGCACACGTCTTTTCTGACCTCTACCGCCGACTCAGTTGACGCGAGAACCTCTACGTCAGCTCCTTCGAAATTACAGCGTATAACCTTCATTCCTTCTCTATCGCACCAGTACAACTTCCGAATCTGTAGTGCAAGAATAATTCGCATCGGGGTATAAACAACCACAGTGCCAGTGCTCACGACGGTTGTTCGTTCAGAACCGTCTAGTCTTGAGCGCGACCCGGCGTAGTAAGAGCGGAACCCGAAGAGGTCTCCTGAAATTTTGAGGCTGTCCATAGTAACCAAATATTCAGAAGAAAACTGCTCTAGAACTCTTGAGCTAACTTATTTCTAATCCGAGATGGATGATATGGAGACGTAGTAGTAGCTTCGTTGAGATTAATTTGACCTGCAGATCAACTGCAAAGAGCGCAGACGGGAACGCAACCACCGCGGAAATGAGAGAAAAGAGACATGCTGTTACGAATAACGCGACAGACTCTCAAAGTCAGTTTGGGCGAGTCTCGCTCTGTATTGCTCGGATTTCATTTAAATCAATTGATACATCATGATAGGCAATGGATGGGGGATCTTGCCGTTCCATCGGATGAGTTTGCATTTTGTCTCTCGTTGTATAGATCCCTAGATCCGAAGCATCGGCAACCGTAACCTCGGAGTATTAAGGCTCTCCTTACCTATTTCACCCTCAGCGTCATTTTCATATCCCTTGTCTGCCACCTGCGTCTGTCTATTTACAAGGAATCGGGGACGTGCGTTACGTGCTTGATCTTGGTTTTTGAGACTGTCTCCGTTGCTGCGGCTGGTGTCGACCTTGACTTAATATGTAGCAATTCAGCATTTCAACATCACTATGTTTCGGAATTATGCCCAAAAGAGTTTTTTTAAACGACGGATTCGTAATTGAGCTGAACTGAGCTGACGCGGCCATTACGGGCTGGTCGTTGACGCGTAATTTAAAATCGGGAGGAAACCCACATTCCCTTGATCCCTGCTCGCCTTTTAAGCAGCTTACGAATTGGCACTCTACTAGTGGGCTGTTGGATTCATGTACCATAGGATCTGGGCTTGACTTATAAGCTGCCTATTTCTTCTACTTCTTCCCGCCGTACTGTTGCGGTATCTGCGACATTAGAATGGAAGCCAAGACGGACGCCTCTAAGAGTGCCAAGCCCAGGTACAGACGTGCATTTACACATAAGGTTCGAACAGGCTGCATAACATGGTTAGTCTCAGAATCACCAAGTGCAGTGCTCTTGAGGACTCTCTGCTAATAGGATCGCTGCAGCAAGTAGGTCCACATGCCTATCGACTTCGTTTTATTTCGGGGCAATTGGGGAGACAAGATTGCTTACTAGACAGGATACGACACCTCAAATGCGATGAATGTCGTCCTCGGTGTCATCGCTGTCTCGTTGATGGAGTGATCTGTGATGGTTATGCGCCCATCGAGCCCAAAGTCCCGCGGACAAAACGGTACGAAGGCAAGAGCACTATCGACGAGGCCTTTCAGCATGACAAAGCACTACCTCCGGCTATTTACTGCACGCCTTTACTCCCTCGGGCGCTTTTCAAGAAACACTGTTCAATGCCCAAAGTCAACCAAACTGTCGTTATTCTAGAAGGACTACAGCACGCAACGTTTCCACTATCTTTGGCCTCCCATGTCGCTCAGAACTCAGAATCAGAGTTGGCCCCGATCAAAGAACAGAAATCACTTCGAACTGAGACAAAACTCCCCAGGATAGCCGAGCTCGTTCGAGATACCAGGATATTGGCGATATCCAACCAGGGGTCTACACCCAGGATTAACCAACCCTTTTCACTGCCAAAGCTTGCCAATTACTTAATTAAAGAAGCTGAATCATCGCATCTGATATCCCTGGATGGATCTTGTCATGGAAAAGACCACGACAGCAGCGTGCTTCCTCCACATCTCCGTCGACCATTCGGCGGTTTGCTCTAGTTCAAGAACGGTATTACATCAGCACGTGGCGTCACTGAAAGCGGAGAGAAAGGTCAGAGGGTCAAGATCACAAGGCTTTCAAGTAGCAGGAGATGCTTCATTACATTCCCGATATCATCCCTAGCTCACGTACCGCTCACTTAAGATATAGTTAGTCAACGACTAAGTAGAATAATAGCTCGCAGCTTAATGCGAAAGGTATTATGTTAATCTAAGACAAATCGAGGATATAGCAAACTCAGATTATCAATTTACATACTAGTCCCAGAGAGGCACATCCTTGTCCCGGCCTCGGATGAAGGTAGAGTAGCCATCGCTATATTGGTTAATGAAGAACGAACTGGGTTGCCTCCGCATCCGTAAGCCCCACCAGAGACACTAGTCTTGGTGCTTCCCGTATTGAGTCCTGGTTCTACCTTGCAAGCTCTGATACATTGTGCTTCTGCACGATAGGTAGTCACTGTTTTCTCCATTCAAAAGGGGATTAAGACAGCTCCAACGGGATAAAATGTCATTTCTCTGAAGCATGATACAGTCAAAACTGGACTCGTATTACCGCATGACGGAGACTGATGATTGTGTTGGCGAAAGATGCCACTTGTTCTTCACCCTGCAACAGGATCGAGTGAAACGAATGGGACGGCAAGCGTGGTTAGCCTTGGCTTGTAAGCATAGGAGGGGTCATGGTAATACCAGCGGAGCCAGTTCCAGCCTGAGGCCAGGTGTAGGGACCTATCTTCTGCCCCAGCCCGCAATGAGCGCCGTTAAAGAAGACAGACTCGCGGTATTATCGAGCAGTCAGCTTAGGAGTGATGACATATCAGAATGGGGTTTCAGGGCGAGCTCTTCAATAAGTAGTCCATGAGAGTGTGTCAGTACTCAAATAGGCTGGACTCAGAATGAGAAGTAATCAAGATTGGAAATTGATCAGGCTAGCTCGCAGACAGGGTTGGCTTAGGGGATCCTAGTCGAGGTTGACAAGCAAGTATCTGTTTCAGTCCCTGAGGCGCTATAGTTGTTGGCCACTGCCGCTCGAAAAGTCTCTCCACACGACTCTAAGCATACAGGAACATCCATGCTTGCGTCTTTCAGTGATTATATGGTGGGGATCAGTACAGAGAAGTTAGCCTTGGGCGGAAGTTGACGATTCTGGAAGCATCAGCAGCATTCTGACCAGTTGTAGATTCAGCACGTAATTATGCGCGGGGCATTTTTGAAGCTGGGGGCTAAAGTGGGCAACCCGAATGCAAAGGGATTCGAACGTGCGTATTACAGCATACTAATAAGATGGTAGAAGAAAGAAAAGGCCGTAGCGGTAGTTTTAACCATCAGGTCAAAGTAACACGCTGAGTTGTGTCCCAACACGAAAGAGAGGGTTCCTAATGTCTATCATGTAGCTAGCCTTCCCGGGTTGGCTAGGATAATGTATTTAGCGGTGTCACCAGACAGCAGAGAGGTTGTTAAATTGACATCATATGGCCTTTACTGTGTCTGTACTAAGCTGTGGCCTGGTGGATTAAGTTTCTTTAACGGAGCTTGCTTTGGTCATGACTCATGAGATTGCCCCTATTGGTTGTTTTGGCTTGAAGCTTTTAGGCTATTGAGCAACGGACGTACATAGACCCTGAAGACCAAAGTCTCCAACGCTCTGCTATTACTCATTACAAGCCTACCTCAAGGAGCCTCGGCCCTTCTATATGAAATTACTCAACTTGATCAGCTTATCCAGCATAACAGCGATCTGTCCCATCCGATCCCTTTGAGATCGACCGGAGGGGTCGACCAAAGTGCCACCGGGAAAGGCTATGGAGCTGTCACTTTAAGCACGCGTATATGTACGGAATATAGATATGGTTGCCTGGCAGGGCCTTCATCTGTGTTTATTATACTGATGGTATCAGACACCCTTCCCAAGCAAGTGCTTTTACCTACGGATGGTATTCATGCAGGAAAGTCTTTAGTCATTTTCTATGAAAGATGGGATAGTTTAGATGGCTAAACTAAGAGAGAATCGAATGGTAGTCTGTCAAATCCACATATTTTGATGAGAATGTGTACTCAGAGACGTGTGCGACGAGATAACTTTCAACAGTAGTCACTGACTACAGCTGCCTTCACCCGCCCAGGCTCTAGCAGATTCCGTTACAGTTCGGCTTGGAGACGTAGTTGACAGTAAGCATCCCGTGAGACTTGATATCGTTATCGCTAGGGTAGAACGCAGGAACACTGCCGCACTTGGCGCATCCATGGTTGACCAGCTCCTGGAGCAGCTTCTTGATATCCTTGCCAGGAAGGCCACCGGTGTTCTGAAGGAAAGCACAGAATCCGGTCCCGCCGACAGCCTGCCAGCAAGCGATGTGCTGGCCGTTGTAATACCACTTGTTGTCGTTCAGGCTCTGGGCGGTTCGGAGGAGGCTGGTCAGCTTGAAACCGGCGTTGCCGCAGTTGCTGCTGCCATGGCAGTTGATGCCCTCGGCAGAGACACCAAGAGCAAGGGCAGAGGAAGCGAGGAGAGTGGTGAAATGCATTCTGAATCGGGACTGGTTAGTATGAGATGATTTAGATTGACAGGATTTCTTACTCGAAGTTGGCTCTTAGCGAGTTGTGATGGATTTGATAGAGCGTGATGGGCTTTGAAGTTTTTGTGAGATGCTTGAGAATGTAATGGGATGAGAAGTTGGTTTCTTGACAGGAAATATCACTCTATTTAAACACAACTTCCTACTGTCTCCTCATTGGCGATACACATGCGAAGAGAAAAACGTCATGAATACTACCCTCGGCATGACATCCAGAGACTCTGCCACAGGGTCACGGTAGAGGCCGTGGATTCAATCCTGTAGCAAAAGTGCTTTGGATCATCGTTGGAATGAGGCCATCGTATGTCCTATGTAAGGGTCGGCCGCCATTTGGATATGGATTTTATGGGCCATTCCTCTTTTGTAATCAGTTTGTAATGCTTCATAAGCGACAGACATGTTATAAAGGCCGTATATGTGACAATTGATTTCGTATCTGCAGACCCCCAGCTATTTATCTCAGGATAGAACAACAATGTCTATGTCGTTTGTAGAAGGTTAAAATAATATGCTTTATTTTAGCCGCTGATCCTCACCCACTTTGCAAAGCCAATCCACTGTTGCTTATCACTCTTCCACTATGTGTCCGACAAGATCTATGACAGTGAATGCCCAAGGTCATAATCATCTTGAATAATTTGATATATTCTATTGGAACATTTTATAGGCGTATCTAGAGCTCATTCTTGAACTATTTACTACATCAATTTCTATACAGTTCATCGCCGTTGGCTGGAGCCTAGCAGAGTGGGTCAAAACTTCATTTCATATAAAAGTGGCTCCAGACAAAGTTCCACCGTGAACATCAGCTCAGCTCGGGCACTGTTACACTGCATCATCACATGCTGGAACCAGAAAGACCATCGTATTCGACAATGGACATTCCACAACAGAGTTACCTTCCTCTTCCGCTTGAGATCGTCACTTTGCTATGTTCGACTTTGCCGAAGCCCGACCTCCTTCGCTTGAGACTGGCCACTCGGAAACTGCACGATGCATCGACTCGATTCGCTTTCAGGGCCTTTTACCTCAGAGCTTATGGAAGCGCCCCCAGGAACTTCATCTCCATCGCAGCTTCACCCCATCTGCGGATCTACGTTAAGGAGATTACCATTGACACCAATATTGGCCCAGGTTATGAATACGCCTGCAACCAGTGCTACGAATTCCCCAGTGGCTTCTTCAACGCCCTTCCTTACCTCCGCTACTTTCCCAACCTCACTAACCTGCACTTGAGGTTCAGTGAATATTGTGGGGATCACAACAGACCATTGTATCTAACAGCGATTGAGGAAAAATGGCCGTTTCGATATAGAATCCTTGATACTGTCTCTCACTGCATCGTAGGATTGTGGACACTAGCAAGACAAGTCGAAATGGATGAGAGGGCGAATCTTCGTTCTTTCGAAGCTAGATACCCAGATGATGACCCAGAATTCGTCGCTGAGCGCGCAGAGCACCTCCGAGAGCTCACCATTTCCAACTTGGCCGATTATCATGATCCAAATCTGGCTTCTTCAAAAGCTTGGCAGCAAGTACTCCGCCTGCCTCGCTTGCAGGATCTCAAACTCTTGGTCACGACGGAGCACCATGAGCGCCAAAACCAGATTCACTTTTCCCAAGAGAGGCACAAATTCTTCCAGAAGTTACTCTCGAGTTGGCTGTCACCAAGTCTGGGGGCCCATCTAAGAACTCTGTCTCTTTACTATCCTGACTACTGGGGCTGGTTCCCGAGAATGAATCTCAATGAGCTTGGAATATTGCCTCAGCTCAAGGTTCTAGCTCTTGGGAAATTTGTCTTTACTGATGAACAACAAACTGACTGGATTGCAACTATTGGAGAGAGCAATGGAAGCAGAGGTCTCGAGGAACTATACCTGGACGATTGTCCTATCTTATTCAAGGCCTATCAACACAGCCCCTTGATCAGTGACAGATACCCAGATCCGCGCGCTGCCTTGGAGGATAATCATGCTACTTCTGTAATCAAAGAGTATAACATCAGATGGCATCACGTCCTTGAAACTTGGAGAAGACGTATGAAAGGTCTCAAGAAGTTTATCATGGGCCATGGCGATTGGTGGTCTCTATGGCCGAGTGTCAAAGCATTGAAAGAGTACCAAGGTTTCGTCAATCTCAGAGGCGATGAGCTTCGTCAAATGTTTAGTCAAAATGTTCACAGAAACTTTTCGAAACCTGCAGGCGTGGAGGTCAATAGCAACAGGGACCCAGTATTGGCCCAGAGATACTTGCATGGTGCGGGATTGCTACAACAAAGGGCATCACGGATGCAGTATATTAGGTATGATGCCGGCATATTTGAGCCTTGGGAGAATCCATACCGGCCCTGGGGAAGGGGTCGACCAGACAATGGGTGGGCACCGGAAAAGGAGACGGTCGGAATCGATGATGCGGTGTACGAGCTACTTATGGCAACTATTCAGGACAGGATTTCCGGTGATGAGGAATAACATATTGGAGGATAAGAGTTGATTTAGATTCCGACGGTAAAATGTACTTTTCGAAAGAGTTACTGCTGTCATTTGAGTCTAACAGATTTAATCAGAATTGCGGTCCAAGAAGAGGTTGCCTCAAGTACTGTCTGAATCAAGGTTTTAGGAAGTCCATAATAGGGATATATATATATGTTGCCTCAATAGATTCAATTGCGAGATACGCTCCAAAATAGCAACATATCGATACAATTACATTACCTACATTAATTCCGCATCTCCATCGCGCTTTAGCACTTAATCTCATCAACGTCATGCATCGGGACGTGAATCACTCCAAGTGGCAAAGTCTCCATCCACAATCCCCAATAAACCAATCTCCACGTGGTAATCTCATTTATTCCTCCTTTTTTCAACTTCCAGAACATTTCTAGATCATCTTTAGTCCCACAGTGCCCGCGTTTCTCCACTGTTCCCTTCCGTTTCTGCGTCATCGTGGAGAACACATAACAAATCACAAGCTCTGTCCTCGAAATGCCTTTTCTCGTGGCGGACTTTTGAGACTCATGTTGCAGACGCGTGGAGACATAATTCCACATATTTGTCGTATGTCCGATTTCCGCTCGCGCTCGCGTTTAAGATTGCCGGTTTCGAGCTGTTAGGATCGGGGGCCGATTATGGAGATGGTGATGATGAATGATTCTGGTGGAGTTGAAAAATGGGATTATTGGTGATTGAAAACTTGTGATAATGATAACTTGGCGTTACACCGACTTTATCAACATTCCAAAGTGAGAAAAGATGCTGGCCTTACCATCATTGAAGCTATCTCCATCATCTGTATCTTGACCTTTCATTCTAGCCTTTTTCTTTCCTCCTCACTTGTTGCTCTTTCCAACACCCCAATCTCATAGCTATCCATATGTCACAAGAACCCAAAATCCCAGAAATTTACGGCCCGGTACTCACACCGACCGCACATTTGTCCCTGTTCCTCAAGACACACAACGCATCTTCCGTCTCATCGCGTCTCAAACACCGGGCTTCAACAAAGATGAATCCGTTCTCTCAAAAGTCACCTTCACAGGCCATGAGTTCCCAGTCATCTCCGGTCCCATAAAAGCTGTCTCCGTGGCAGCTGCTCTTCACGCCATGGCCGGTTTAGTAGCCGATGAGATCCTCACCCTTCGAGGTGTTGAGGATAAGGGTCGAAAAGTCACTGTCAACACTACACACGCGGGGCTTTGGTTTGGCAACATTGCCACCGCACATGTTGATGGCAAGGAGGTGCTTGCGTTGGCCAAGTCTGGAGAGTTGAAGAAGCTGTTGCCAGATTGGGAACTAGGATGGGTTGGTACGCCTCTCAAGTATCGCACCACGGGGCTTTATCCTACTTCTGATTCTGACGTTTGGTACTCACTCCATGGCTCCATGAACGCAGAGCCAGTCCTCAAGTCTATCGACGTAGACCCATCTGAGGCCATCACCTCCAACGAAGAAGCAGCCGCGCACATCGCAAAGTTCACAAGCAGACTCTCACCGGAGAAGCCTGAGTTTACAAACCTCGTCAACAGCAACTGCGGCAGTATCTTCTTCACCCCCAAGCAAGGGAACGAAAGCGAGATGGAACTCATCAATGCCAAGGCTCAACTTCAAGCTATTCCTACATCGCCTGTTGCGTTCCCTCCTCTCGATCCAACCGATAAGCGCCCGCTGGCCGGTATCAAAGTCGTTGAGATGACCCGCGTTATCGCCTGCCCACAAGTCGGTACCATTTCGTATAGCTTTGGCGCTGATGTTATCCGTGTTAACCCGCCTCACCTACCTGATATCAATATCATGCAACTCACTCTCAACGCTGGAAAGCGGACTATCGCTATTGACCTCCGAAAGCCTAAGGATGCAGATATCATGAAGTCTCTTATCGCCCAGGCTGATGTATTTATCCAAGGCTTCCGTATGAACAAGATGTCCAAGTTTGGCCTTGGATTGAACGACATCCTTATAATGGCTGGAGAGCGAGGTCGCGGTATTATTCACGTTTCGGAGAACTGTTATGGCCCTGATGGATACTACGCTGAGAGACCTGGCTGGCAACAGATTGCTGATGCAGCTGTGGGATCAGCATACGTCACTGGCCGTTCTCTCAGCCTGGCCGATAACGAAGCTGTTCTACCCTCACTACCAGTCAGCGACATGACCACTGGCGCTCTCGGCGTAGTCGGTACTCTTCTCGCCCTTCGCGATCGCGCCACCAAGGGCGGAAGCTACGCCGTTCACGCATCCCCCGTCGCAGTCAACGCGTTCGCTCTTCGACCTGGCGTTGGCCTATACTCACCCGAAACTGTCTCTGAGTGTGCTAAGCGATTCCAGTGGGCTGAGACGAGAGGATCTTATCATGTTCTTGATCTTTTGATGACGGTTTGGGATGGTTGGAAGAGAGTCCTGTAAGGAGTTGTCGGAAGATGGTGGGTGGTACCAGAGCTTTGAGACGAGCGCTTTTGATGGAAAGAGGTTGAGAATACTTAAGCCTGTTGTTAGTTTGAGCGATGAGGAGGTGACGCCGCGATAGAAGACGCCCAGTGTTCCTTATGCTTATGAGAATGCTGAAAGCATCAAGTTTCAGTAAAAGGATTAGTCGTAGATTATATAATTGATCAAGTATATAAATACTGATAGAGATAGAGGTCAGATTGTTCTCACAGGATGTTTATTCAAGTATTGAGTCAGTTGCTTGATCCGGCAGTGCATTGCTATCGTGAGATATTGGAAGAAGTCTGACAGAGGCATGACAAAGATTCATGGCTATTTTAGCGTCGGGTTTGAGGCGGGTACCGCCAAGGTTACTTCACACTTCATTTAGTCCAGCAGCTACTTGGAGCTACTTTGTTAATGATCTAAACACCAACACCAGGTCTGTTTTGTATTTGAGATGGTTCGATTCGCGATGAGTCACTCACCGACTTCACCTTGGTACTACGCCTGGTAGCGATTAATACAGGCCAAATCTCTAAACAACACTGAAGCAGTAGGGTCTGAATACAGAATTTTGTTCATCTGCAGCCTGTGCTGTCGCTCGGGCTTTGGCTTTCAATCCCACCGATTTGGCGCAATGGAAGACACGACGGCTCCACCGATAACAATAAGAACCGCTTACATACGAACCATTATTGACAAAGACAAGGAAAGCGAATATTACGAGTCCTGTTGGCACAATCTCAGAATGTTTCTATGGTCATGGGTCGGTCAGAAAGTTCATAATGATCCTGCTGGAACTGGTGCTCCACGACTCCGCAGCTCACCTCAACCTGGTCTCCGACATCACTACATCATCGGCCATTCCAATCCTTTCGATGCTTTTGTGCTTGAATGGCTTTTGGACAACTCCAGGCCTGATAGTTGGAGGATGGCTCGCAATGACTTCGAAGTTTACCTCTCTGATGCGCAGATGAAGGACCCAGCAAACAGAGAACTTCTCCAAAAGCTTGAACAAGAGCGGGTGAATATCACGGTAGTCGACTCATCCATGCCGGCCGAATTTGAGACAGAAGACGTATGTGATGGAGTGATGCTCACTAAAAGCGATTACGTTGTCGAGACGTATCTAGTAAGAGGTTCGAGCTGTTGGATAACATCAGATGTACTCTACCGCGACTCTCTTCGCCATGGCCATCCCCAGCGCTACAACACTGAAGAACTTTCACAACGGTACTACGATAACAGGCTGAAGAACAAGATGGGCCATACCAGGCCATCATGTTCATACCCGCACGGCAAATCCGACGCTTGGAAATTCGACCACGCAGAAGACTGGAAGAACTACAAGTGCGAATCTTGCGGGCAGAGATGTAAGCGCAGTAAAGGCTGTAAAGTGACGGGTGAAGATTGGGCGAAGAGAAAGGACGTGATAGCGTGGGATGATGGGGTTGATACGTCGGCGCCGAGGCCGCCTGAGTTTGAAAGGGATTGGAGGATCTTGACGGCGGAGGACATATGTAACTACTGGGGCACTGATCCCATGTCTTATGAAAGGTTCCGGAGATGGAGGTGGAGGTCTATTGACACGTTCACGGGCGAATGAGGTTATGCGTCGAATACGCTCAGGTTATTTTCAATTATCAACAAACTACTCCTCATAACTCATCACTTCATTTTCTAATCTACTCAACTTTGCCACGTAAACTTTTAGATCTCGTGAATACCGCATCCCAAGTGTCGGATACCCATAGCTTCGAGCTCATCAATCTGAGCCAGATCAGGGCCGACACTTCGCTCCTGGAGACCCTGCAATGATGCGGCAGTAGTCTTAGTCTTGGGGATGAGCTTTGTTCCTCTATCGTCGAGAACAGCCAGGATGTGTGCAGCAGCCTACATATGTCAGTCTCTCAGCTATCAAGAATTTTAGATCGGCTTACCTTGGCATTGATGGTGAGGGTCTTGGAGTCGGGGTTGTCGATAGTGTCGCAAGCCTGATGGTAGCAAGGATCCTGTGCAACAGCGGTTCCCTAATCCCTGGTTAGCAGTAAAGGCAGGATGAGAACTTGTCAACTTACAGTATGCAAGAAGCCGAAGGGCTTATTCAAATTCTGCCAGAAAGGCGCATAATCACTGCCGTTAGTCAAAACAGCAGGCGTAACCTCAATACCCTTGCTCTCGAAGTACTCGGTGAAGATCTTCTCGGTGACTTCAGAGCCTTTGGGCGCCTTTGATCCGTGAGAACTTCCGTCAGTGTCGGCGACACCGAAGAAACCCTTGGATACCATGTCGAAGTTGAGATACACGAGAAGATCGTTGACGTCTTTGGCGGGAAGGGTGGAGGTATAGTGTTTGCTGCCGAGGAGGCCGTTTTCTTCGGCACCCCACCATGCGAAGCGGATCTTGTTCTTCGTCTTGTACTTGGAGAGGGCGAGAAAGAGTTCGAGGATGAGGGATGATCCGGATCCTAATTGTGTTAGTAGAGTCATGATACAACCTGGCGGGTTGGAATACCGTCATCGTTGATACCGGGACCGGCTTGAACACTGTCAAGATGCGCACCGAGCTGTATAGTCGTTAGTATGGCTATTGGTCATTGAAACGGGTGACATACCATGATGACATTACGAGCATCACCGCTCTTGGTCTCAGCAATGACATTCTGGGTAATTCTCTCCTCGATAGTCTGCGTCTGCTGAAAGTGCGCTGTGACGGTCTCGCCAGCCTCAATCCTCTCCTTAATCTTCTCACCATCAACTAGGTTGATGAAGCCCGCTGGTACATGCTTCTCAGGATCAGGCTGGCTAAGGGAACCAGCAGTAACGTTCGTGGTAAGATCATGGTAGATAATGACAGCGGATGCACCAGCTGCAGCAGCAGGGATCACTCTCCCAGCAAGAGTTCCACCGGTAGGGCAGCGGAAGCGCTGAACGAGAACGATTTTACCCTTGACATCGAGATCATCGTACGATGAGGCGTCGCAACCTGCTGCACCTTCGGGACCGAGCGCGATTTCGGCGGTGATGCCTTCTTCGGACGTTGAGGGGGAATAAGTCAGGCCGTAGACATAGACGGGCGTATCGTCAACCTTGAGCTCAATTGAGTCTACAAAGGCGAAGAGGGCGGGGAAGTTTTGCTTCCAGACTTTCGCGGTCTTCACTTTTGAGATACGCTTGAAGATGTAGTCAACTGAAGCGTCGTATCCGGGAAGACCGAAGGCTCTGTTACCGCCGTTGGCAAAGGCAATATCGTTGAAGGCTTCGAGGTTTAACATGAGACTGCATCACGTTAGCCTTTCGCTGATGTAAAGAACGAGAGACAGTTACTTCTTGGTCTTCATGTCAGCTTGGATCTTCTTGGACTCCAGCTTGTGAGTCTTGGCTAGGGCATAGCCAGGAGCCAGCGCCAACAATGTGGCGACACCAGTGCTGAACTTCATGATGACGATGTACAATACTTGAACTGGTCGTAACAACGAAAGCGGGGAGTCACATGAAGGCAGAGAGTCTCTATTTATACAGATAAACAAGTCACGCAATCAGAGGCAATCGCAATGCCAAGAAAGCCAATCCATGGCGGGAAGTCATGACGAACACAAGTTCGCGGAAACAGTTTCGCTTCTGGAAGGTCATATCTGGCCAAGAAGCTGTTATGATGATCGCCAGCAGACGTAGTTAGCGGAGGCCTTATCGCTAGCGGTGAAGACTCCCAGGCACTTTTGCTTGCACCAACGAGAATCCAACATTTGCTGCACTAAAATGTGACCAAGCCCGATCGACGTTGCACCAGATGAGGGTCATGTTGGCAGAGAACGATAACCCCGCGAGACCAAGAATTCCGAGAGGCTTTAATTGGGCAATGGTAAGTTTTTTTCTTGAGGTTGCACTGTTTTGGAAGGTGGAAGAAGACCTCGGGGACAGGGATCATGAACCATACGAATAAGCTTAAGATGCAAAAGTTCCTAGTACACGCTAGACGGGTTTGGGCGACGAGTGAAGTCTCTCTTGATTTGACGTAGCAGGTGGATTGTTTAGATAGCATCATGTTCGTCGAACTACACTCATTTGTTTTCTTGGTACCTGAGCAGTGGAGTGTTCTTTGTTCCTTTATATATGAGATACTACCTTTTCAGTATTCAAAGCATCGCCCTTTGTCTGCACAAAGCCCTTTCACAATTTTTAGACACAATGCTGAACATGCAAACAGAACGCCATGATTGCGCAAATGCGTCTATTATCTTAATATTTAATAGTCTAGGCTTCTAAGTATCCTATCTGTTCCCTCTCTTGTTTACTAACACCAGAGTGACCAGTACCAAACAACACATCTGAAATTACAACAACCCTTAACACCATGAATCGTAACAACTCTTTCATCGCAAAAACACCTGTTGAGGTGGAATCAGGAGGTACTCCAAATAGACGACCGGATCTTGACGCCAATGCAGACTTTGATATTCTGTCCTTCGTCGAGTCTTATTTTGACAGGCATGAACCTGGTCACGAATTGGAAGATGAGGAATACCGTAAGCAAGAGGAAACGCTCAAAAGTTTAGCCATCGATTTCGTTCTCCGGGAGGCTACTGATGAGAATGCCCAGATTCCTACCGTCAACCCCCATCCTAAGCTGTCGATTGCACATGACCTTGTGTCATTCCTCATGAGCCGCAACGCTGCAACTTCTTACCTCTTCAGGCGGCATCAGATCCCTTCTAGCGATACCCCTCATCCGTTTCCTCTCAACGTGTTCATGGGTCAATGGACATCATGGACAAGTTTCGCGCTATCCAAATCTCGGGAGGTCCAGTCAGGAACTCCCCAATGCTGTCAGCTGATGAAACCTGGCGATATCGAGGTCATTACGGTTTCAAATGACAAATTTCTGCAACTGATGAGTCTTGTAACTGGGGATGAGATGCTGATGATGACAATCTGGGAGACGCCCGATGCTTCGAGACATGTGAGTCCTCATCTGGAGATAATGAAACCTAACTTTGGTTTAGTGGAAGAGCTTGGTGAGAGAGTCATTGCTTGGAGAGTCCATGGACTTGATGTCTCGTACTACATGGATAGACTG
This sequence comes from Fusarium miscanthi, assembly GCA_014898875.1. Taxonomy (NCBI): domain Eukaryota; kingdom Fungi; phylum Ascomycota; class Sordariomycetes; order Hypocreales; family Nectriaceae; genus Fusarium; species Fusarium miscanthi. The sequence goes on from JAAVUA010000334.1 coordinate 37,441, forward strand.
GGATATCGCCTTCCTGACATGGTTTGGCCTCTTCAGGAGGTTAGCAAAGATTGATGATGCAATCCATTTTACTCGGGTCTTACAAAGTGCAGACTAGCCATAAGTATATAAGCCATGGAAATGACAATATATAGAGATTAGAGCTTCAGGAAAAGTATTTATAGACGGCATATCAGTCATTAACAAGTCAATCATTCAAGATGCCGATGCATTTGCGTTGGAGCATAGAACCTACCTCATCTACAAGCACGTCATACGATCTTAGCTCTATTAGATCCTCATTATCAATGCCAACGAAACCCTCGGTGACAGAATTGACCTCGAAGTCCACGCTGTCGCTACCCTCTTGCACGACCTCGGCTGGGACACGACAGAAGCGTCACCCATTATCAGCGCTGACAGTCGGTTCGAAGTAGACGGGGCTTTCGCAGCGCGTGAGTTCATACAAGAGCACCAATATGGATAGTTTTAGATTGGGAAGAATGGTCAACTTGTATGAGATGCGATCGCGCTTCATACAAAAAAGTCTAGATATATTTCAAGGAACTTGATGTGCAGGTTGTGTCGAAGGGCATCGCGATGAACCCCCCAGGATCAGCTTATGGTGTTTCGGGAAAAGACTATGCTGCAATTTCCAAACTCTTTCAGAAAAGTGATCTCGAAGACAGTGTCAACCAGACTATCATCTGGCTTTGTGATACGAAGCTTCGGACGACATAAGATGAGGTAATTCTGCTGCTTATTACGCGGCCTCTACTGATATGTTGCAGACACTTGGATGCAGCCATTTGGGGAGAGATACGCTGACAAATATGACCCGAAGGGCAAACAGAGAATTGATTTGATCTTCTAGTTGGAATCTTACGACTGGGGAATAGCTGATGCCTGGAACAGGCTACGAGGCCTGTTTCAAAACTAGCGAGTGGGGGCCATTGTTATACGATGCAGCCAATCCTTGAGCAACGGCTGTGAATTTCTCCGCTAGGCCGCGGACATTCTACAAAGGTAACATCAGATAAATAGTTAACCTTAAGTTATTAAATACTTAACCGCTTGTTTATACTTGCATGAGAAATCTCATAATGCAGCTGAGAGACCGAAAAACCCTGCTTCGGAGGTTAAATCCGGGTGATCAATCAGCCACTCAACAGCGACTGCTCACTGATGCGCGTATTCCTGGGGTCGCGCAGTGGTTTTTCGACCATGAAACGATACAGGATTGGCTTAGCGGGAACAACGGCCGTGTGCTTTGGCTCCATGGACCAAGTATCTCACCTACTCCCATCGCTTCTTCATGTCCGGCTAACCACTATCAGGCGCGACTGGCAAGACTTTTGTCACCACAAGTCTAGTGAGCCATGTTTTAGATGACGCAGGTACCGGAGCTGCCGTGTATCATTTTGGTCGGCATGAGCTGCAGTACAATCTCGCTGACTACAACCTTGCGCTGCGCTCTATCACGAGACAGTTGGTATCGCAACTTCCAGAGGAATCTATGCTACCAGCCCAGTTTTTGGCGACTATTGACGATGATTTTGGAGATGCCAAGAGTACCGTTGCTATACTGCAGGTGCTAGCATCTGAGTCCAGTAGGATTATCATCATCCTCGATGGGGTCGACTCCTCCAACGAGGCTGGTTTACGTGAACTGATGGAAATTCTACTAAGGAAAAAGACCCGATTGCGAATAATGATGACCAGTCAAAGTCCACCGTCAAATACACTCATTGACAACTTTGGTATAAACACCATCACAGCTCGCGCAACAGACCAGGATTTGAGTCTATACCATGTCAAAGCTATTGATGAGGCACCTGTCAGTGCAGAAGTCCTGGATGATTCTCATACCAGGCTGTTTCCATACCAGAAACTTATGGATATGGCTGATGGCCGGTAGGTCTTGTTACGTTTCTGGGATACCATCCGCTAAAGCCTACAAGGTTTCTTCCTATCATACGAAGTTGGTTCACAAACATCGCATCGCAACCGAACACGGTTCTTCTCAGCCTGGTAGAGTCCTGGTCAACAAGCTCTAGCATGGATGTCCCTCGCGCATTTTGCGAAGCTCTAGTCAACGACATCCAAACCTCAAAACATTCAGACATGACTCTCTGCTCGCTTTACTACCTAGTCTACGGCGAAGAAAACGGATATACCTTTACTCCATCAATGCTATGGGAGGCTCTCGTCGTATGGGGCATCAGAGACGAAGACAACACAGTGTTTACTCCGACACAAATATCCAGCGCCTGTGCTGACTTTGCTTTCATCGACACTGAAACGAAGATCATGAAGTTGCGATCTCCATTACTAATGGATTATTTGCGAACGAAGGTGTTTGACGATAACTACCACGCACGACACATCAGGGCAACGTTTCGGTATTTGACAAGAGGCGACCACGAAGGCGCCTGCAAGTCGTCTGGCGAGCTAAAAGAGAGGCTCAGAGCACATCCGTTTCTTTGCTACGCCGCTAGAACCCTTTCACCGAGTCTCGCAGCCTTTCCAGCATTGCCCTACGACAGAGATTTTCTAAAGATGACAGCTTCACATAGATCGGTAGACTCTTATCTTCAAGCCGCTGAAGCATGGCCGTATATTGATGAAGAGAGCTATGATGAGTTTGAGGCTGAGGAGGAGAGATGGCATTGTTATACCAAAGCGTATACTCCCCTTCACCTCGCTGCTCATTTTGGAGCCAGGGAGATATTGATCCAGTCGCTTGTTGATCGTGGCGATAACATTGAGGCTCGGGCAGCAAACGGACAGACAGCTCTGCACATCGCAGCTGAGATTGGAGATTCGTCACATGCAGTCAAGCGGCTACTGGAATGCGGGGCCAATGTCGCTGCAGTGGATGAAGATGGACTAACACCTTTGGCTCACGGGATAGTCTATGGATGTTTGGAGTCTGTCAGGCTGCTCATCAGCCATGGTGCAGATATCAATGCGTTGGAGGAGGAGGATTTGCTAGAATGCTCTCGCGAGAAGCCCGATATTGCGGAGTTCTTGGTGGGGCTTGGGGTTGAGATGCCCTCTGAAGAATCAGAGTCAGAAGAATAGACAAGACATTGGCAGCAATTGAACACCACAAGGCCACAAAAATGAATGCATTACAGATGCTGTATCTTATCGTGGAGAATGGCTCGACGGAAAAAAAAAAACATACAACACCGGGGATTCGCTGGTCGTCACCGACCCAACTACTAATCCAGCGCTTCGCAGCTTGACTATGGGAGAGCGGACGGGATCCCGTATTTTCTACGAGCTTTGGTCGTATGTACTAGACAGTGATTAGTCGTAGCCTATATCAACAAGCCAAAGCTACATTTTCATAATCTTTCTAACCCATGGGGCCATTCATTTCCGACGGCTTTATTAAGGACCTTGACCTAACAGGCTCAACTCTACAGGAATACTAATAGCAATTACAAGACGAACAATAAGCTGCTGAATTAATATTTATGCATACCAAGCATTATTAATTTATTTCCATAACTTGTATATATCTCAACCTACTAGATATATGTTTCCAATATTGACTATAGCACTGAATTACTCCAGTGCCCTTTACAATTCACATTTATATAGGTAAGGCATAAGGACTGGTTTTTAGATATAAAATAGAGATCTCGGGTTATTAATAGAGTGTATATGTATACCTAAAGACATTACAGGAAGAGACCTATTCACGGGTATTAGGAGCATACAATTTGCAATACATCTTGTAAAGAATTTTACAGGTAGTACTTTGTAATATTTACCGAACCACGGGCGCGCACCTAAAACAGTAAGGGGCCGTTCAATCGCCAGTGGCCAATAGTGTGATGCGACTCGGACAAGACTGGGACTGTATTACCCTGTAGAACGGGACAGCTTGAGTCTGGACGGGAGCTCCTTGCATTTACTTGTGACATTCTTGCCTTTATAGTTCTAGAAACTTGTGAATTATTGCAGCATTATCTTCATATTGAATGACTTTGTTCTGTGCGGAATTTAGGGTATAAAGCATTCTTACGACCTATGTAAACCAACTCCGTTAAATATTGTATCTCTTTCCAGCCTAGATAAAACCGGGTATCTGTGTCAAGTCTCTAATCTATCAAGCTTGAATTATGTACAAAACACATCTATCCTTTAGGCCAATACTCAATCCATAAACATCAGCAGACCTTCCTACCAGCCCCTCTAGTTACCACCTCTATCAATTGTTCGCTAGCCCTATTCGTGTACTTTGTTGACAATAGTCGAATAAACAATGAAACAGACTCCCCAAACTCCTCCAAAGTTGTAAGTTTACTCCATGTATTCAGAAGTAACAGGATCATCGATTCCTTCCTCGTGTCTTGTACAAATTATTGTCAGAAGTGTTCCATGTTCGCAGAATTCATTACTCACCGTTTGTAGTGCCTTTCTAGTAGATCCTTGCGATGGAAGCGTCTCTGACATACCGGACATTCGAACTGGGGCTCTTGGTGCGAAGACTGATGCCGCCTGTCAACTGGTGAGCATCTCTCTTTATCTCGACTGTAAATGCAGGAGTTGTACCTCAGGTGTTCAGCTCGAGTGTATACCTGGTTTTGTTAGTGAGTAATCTAAATCTTGTTAAAAACGGCTTACTTTTTGGCACTCGGAACAAACGTGGACAGGCTTTCCCTTTTTGGCCTTGGAGACTTTGCCAGTCGGCGTGCTCTGAAAATCGTCGTAACTATCCATTGAAAATTGGAGCGCTTGCAAAACGAACTAAAACATACAAAAACGAGGAGCAAAAAAGGAC